>CAUYON010127006.1:0-27873 GCA_963573935.1 Arctocebus calabarensis | reverse complement strand
CATCCCTGGGATGAAACCTACTTGATCATGATGTATGACTTTTTTAATGATAAGCTGTAATCTATTGGTTAGGATTTTGTTGATTTTTGCATCTATATTCATGAGGGAAATTGGTCTGAAATTCTCCTTTTTAGTTGAGTCTTTTCATGGTTTTGGTATGAGGGCTAAGGCTGCAAGGTGTCTCAGTTCCCACCTTTAGGCTGCTCAGTCACTAGATTACTTGCTCCTGCCTGATGCTTGTTCTGCGACACTGAGGGTGGAGCTTGCCAGGCTGTTCTCCCTGGCACCACACGGCCCACAACCAAACACTGTTAGCTCCGTCTGGCGTGGTGGCTCAGTCTAGAGCCCTAGATAACACTTAAAGACCTCTGCACTCTTGCCCAAGTTCTCCCAAGGTAGTTCAACTGAGTGCCAAGTCCAAAAACACCCAAACGGCTCACAGGTAAGGCCTTTCCAGTTTGCAATCTCACTGCTGCTGTACTTAAAGCTGCTGGCAGGATTAGACCGAACGAACACACGCAACTACTTGCCAGTTCTCTACTGCTTTTGCCTTCCTCATGGGGTCCTGAAGTCTCACGCTGTCTCCCTGTGTCCCCAAAGGGATGTTTCTGGGCAGATCCTGCCAGCCCGAGATGCCTGAAGTCTTCTTTCCCCAGTCTCATCATGCCCAGCTGCAAGGAAGCTGTTACTCGGCCACCATCTTGCTCCAGAATGTTTCTGTTTATATTTTCTATTTTATCACCTACCTAATTACTCAAAGAAAAATTTTGGAAACCACTTGGGATCCTTTTTGATCTCCTAGGATCCTAAGGATATTTTACCTCCTAAAATATTTTACTTTCCTCCATAATCTTGTTGCTATTTTTACTACCTTAATTGAGTCTGCCACTACCTCCCATTTGGATTATTATAGCAGCCACCAAATATGTCTCTGTATCTCGATTTACCTTCCTCAAATCCATTTTTTCTGCATTGCATCTAGAGCAGTGGTTCTCAACCTTCCTAAAGCTGTGGCCCTTTAATAATACGGTTCCTGTGGGTCATGACCCACAGGTTGAGGACCACTGATCTAGAGTAGTCTTTTGAAAATTCAGAGCTCATCAAGTGACATTCCTGCTTAAAGCCCTCAGCAGCTCCCTACTGTACAATGTTTATCAAAGTATGTTCCTTAGATCACTTTTGATCAGAATTGTTTGAGTGACATTAAAAATATAAATTTCTAAGCCCTAATAACAGACTTAATGAATCAGAATCTCCGGGGATGGGCCCCTGAATTCTATATTTTTTACTTGTATTTTCAGAAACAAAAAATTGTTGTGAATGCTTAATTATAAGATAAAGTCTATCTTTAATTTTTCATCCTACTGATTTGCATTCTAGAAAAAACATGTTCGTAATTAATCATTTCATACTTCTTCTTTTTTCTTTTGAGACAGAGTCTCACTTTGTCGCTCCTGGTAGAGTGCTGTTGGGTTATAGCTCATAGCAACTTCAAACTCTTAGGCTTTAGTGATTTCTTGCCTCAGCCTCCTCAGCTGAGACTAAGGGCACCCACCACAATGCCCAGCTGTTTTTAGAAATAGGGTCTCATTCTAGCTCAGTCTGGTCTCCAACTTGGCCTTGGCCTCTCAGAGAGCTGGGATTACAGGCACGAGCCACCATGCTGACCCATTTCGTACTTCTTTGTCTCTGAACAAAGAAATCCTGGTTCCTTAGCTTGGAACATTTTTCTTCCCCAACTCACTTCTTATCTGATGAAAACTTATTTATTCTTCAAATCCTTATTATAATTTCATGTATATGAAAGACAGATGGAAACCCGTGTTTTTTTCTTATTGCTTCTGGCCTTTGTGGTGAGGGTATTCTATAGAAACAGGGCTCTTTAACACAAAGATAAATGCACACACACACCTGGAGGAGGAAGAATTGGAGGAGGGGAAGGCAGATCCAGGTGAAAACAGAGTAATTTCAGGCCCTGCTGCTTCTTCACACCTAGAGTGAGTCAGTAGATTAGCAACAGTGTAGGTGTGAACTACAAAATGGTTACTGCTTCCCTACCACCCTCCAAATTTCTCAAGAATCTCTCTTGTGACCCACTCTAACTGGAAGCATATAAGAAAATGAATTCTAAAAAATGTTACACCTAGCCAAGTGACATATTACAAAGCTTTTACACACTGGATAATCTAATTTAGAGTGGTCAGAGCTCATTGGTATGATGACATTTGTATAACAACTAGAGTGAGGGATTGGGCCAAGAGGAAAAATAATATTGAAGCAATAATATCAGGATGGAGGACTCTGTAGAAGGATAAAATATATAACCCAAAGAAAGGGCAAGATTCATCAGAGTCTCAGGGATAGTTGGCATCACGGACTCCGACATCATCATGGGTTTCCTCTGCCCCTCTGTTTCCCTTCATATCAACTTCATTCTCCTGCATTTTAGACTGGCTTTCTTCATCTGGTAGCAACATGGTCACTAAAAACATTTGCTTCACATCTCATATGTTCAGCCATCAGAGAGAAACTATGCTCTCTGTGATATTCCATCAAAAAAAATAGGGAGAAATTAATCATTACCCTAACTTGGGTTAGTTGCCCATTCTTGGACAGATTATGTAGTTCCAAAAATGGGGTCTGGTATTAATTATCTGTTCCTGCTTAACAAATTGACCCCCAGAACTTAGCTTTAAACAACAAATGCTTATTGTATCACATAGCTCTTGTGCAAAATGAATTTAGGAACAGCTTATCTGGGTGGTTCTTCTTGGTTGGGGCGAGGATCTCAGATGAAGTCGTAGACCAGATGTCAGCTAGAGTTGCAGTAATATGAACCAATAGACAGGCTAGAGGGTCCATTTCCAAGAGTACTCCACAGTCCTGGTAAGTTAACGATGGCTTTTGGCAGGAGGCCTCAGTTCCATGTCATATGAACATTTTCATAAGGTTGCTTGAGTGTTCTCATGACATGGCATCTGTCTTCCCCCAGGGCTAGTGACCCAAAGGAGCAAAGTAGAAACTGTAATTTTTTCAATAATTTAGACATGAAAGTCACACTTTATTTTTCCTTAATATCATGATAGGCACAAAGGGTGGCCCCATTTAGTGTGGGAGGAAACTGCACAAGTGTATGAATAACAGGAGGTGAGAATCTTCATGGTAATCTGGATGCTGGATACCCAGGCACTATAATTTGCATAACTGGCATTAGTTTCATAGTTCTTGTGACAATATGGAGGCAGAACATAAGATCATGTAAGCACATTCATTATTCTTGGGTGAAGAAAAGAGGCAAAATCATAAGGATGGAAAAGGTAAAGGAGAAATTTCTGGAAAAATTGGATAAAGAGTAGTGGGGAAAATAGATGTCTAGTTACAAGGTAGAGTGTTAATAATTCCCTTGCTCATACCTTAATTGCACCTCTGTGATACCCCTTGGCACACTGCATCTTAATTACTCATTTACAAATATTTCTCTTCTACTAGTTATGAGATTTGTTCTTTCATCTTTCAGTTTAAATCATCACATACATTGGCACAAAGTAGATGATCAAAAATGTGTGAACTGAGCTGAGCTCAGTAGACTAAGGCCTTGGAGGATTTAAACAAAGTTCTTAAATAATTAAAGATATGGTTTGCATCAACACAAAATTAACATTAAATCTCACATTAGAAGGCACATTTTTCACACTTGAAAGACATACCTTTTAAATGAAATGAGTTAAAAACTTATGAAATTTGTTTCTTCAAGAGATAGATTGGGTAAAACATTAAAAAGTTATATGTTAAATATTAAGAAAATAAAAATTTATTGAATAAATGGATATTAGTTAAGATTTTTATTTTTTGGTGGGAGAAACAGAAGCCCAACATAAACCAGCTTGAAAATAGAAAAGGTGGATGTCTTGGAAAATTACTAGAACAATGAATGGAATCCAAGAGACACAGAACCTCAGAAATAGAACTACCAACTGGAGCACAAAAGGAAATCCAAAACTTCTCCCCCTTTTGTCTCTTCTTTCTGCCTGTCTCTCCATGTCTGCTTTACTTTCTCAATGCAGACCAGTTTGCTTGTTTGCAGTCCACATGTAGCAGGAAGAGTTCCCAAATTAGCATTGTAGTCCAGCCACCTAGAAAGTGACCTGTTCCTCAGTTCCAGCTTCAGATTCCTGAGGAAGGAACCAACAGAACCGTGTAAGGTCAGTTGCCCACTCTCAGACAGATTCATCACCACCTGGGGCAGTGTCACATTATGGGAACATTGCAAATCCTGCCTCAACCCTAGAGATTAGGCAATGGGATGAGGCAATACCTGGAAAATAGTTGCTGGGTAAATGAAACAATAGGTATATGTTCAATGAAAGTTTAGGCAAGTTTGGGGATGACATAGTCATAACAAGACATGAAAGTTGTTCAAGGTCCTCTGGAGTTTGACATAGAAATCACAAGGTATTCTCAGTGCCACTCTAAGAAATGATTAGTTGGAGTCTTGGTCTGAGACAGGGTAGCATTTCCTCTGTTCTAATCATTTCATTACAACATTATCCTGGCGAGGATAAAAGCACTGTCTTCATTGCTACATCTAATTAAAAGGCTTTAATTAAGATTTTAATTTCCTTTGCTGACGTATTAGGGAAGGCTTCAGAAGAGATAAACTATGGAGTACAGCTTCGACTACATTATTAGCTATAAAGGAGGATTCCGATGGCTTTATAACACCTACTTCCTTCTAAGATCTTGGTGACAACAGTAGCAGATTGGCTAATAACTGACTTCAGCATCTAGGAGTTTAGTGCCATGCTTAAAGCCAAATGTTTTTCAGTGCTACCTACTCATTTTTGGCTAAAAAGGAAATTCTCTCTAAAAGTTGTAAGGCTGTCATCAGAAAAGTTATTTTTATGGTAAAATAAAAAACAAAAGAGTATTGAGTATGGAAGTGGGAAAGAATATGTTCCTGACCTAGTTTTTAAAAGGAAGAGAAATTATAATCAGATTGAAATTAGCTCTGTAAATGTAACTTTTAAGTGAACGGCTTCTAATCAGCAGGAATATTGTGTGTATGTGTTGGGGGGAATTAAGAATATTCTTAGAGTCTCTTTTCGATGTCTCCCAACCCAAACACACTGAAGTTGTTTCTCATATACTATATCACTTTTTAGATAGGACTATTGAAGTCAGCATTAGAATCAGGGAAACGTGGTTATCACAGCATTGGTGTTCTCTGTCCTTTTGTGTCTTTGCATAGGTTGGGGATGGAGAAAACATGTCGCCCAATCTCCTCCATTGCCTGTTTGTTTGGCTTGTTCATTAATCTCCCTGGGTTTCCATATTTGTGGGCAACAGGCCTCTTCACATTTCCAGGCCTTTGATCTATGTCATTAGTTCATTTGTCACTCACTTCTTTGGTTTCTGTTTTAAGATTCAAATTTAGTCACAATGATCTTTTCAACCGACCTCATCAATGCCAACATTTATGCCCATCATATAATAATTATTATTTTATTTCCTGTAAATTGTCAAAGGTCAACTCATAAAAGTGAGTCTGTGGATTTCAGCCAATTTTAATTTTTTTCATCTTCTCTTTCTTTCCAGATACTGTGTTAACAAATTTATTTCTAGATATTTTGTTAGCACATTTTGTAAAACCTTCATGTTCTTTCCAGTTGTGAATATAATTTTTAAAAAATGATAGATAAAGTAAATGTGCTCTAAGCTTCTGGGTAATTACTTCGTCCAGTGTCTATAGTCTAGATGAAAAAATTACAATGCTTTTGTCAGTTACACAGAGGGGAGATGGCCCAAGGGGAGGTAAGAACATTAAAATTTCATAAGACTCCACAGAAAGAGGGGGAGACAGAGTCCCAAACAAAACTAGAATTCACTTGTTTAGACCTGCCCAGTATTAGTCACTTGTCAGCCTGATTATATAGTAATCAGAAGCTCAGCAGTAAGAAATTACATAGTGCTAAGAAATCCTTCAAAGGGATTTGTCCCTAAATTTATGGCTTTCGTTGTGTCATTGTTTTTGTAGCATTTCTGTTGTGGTTTAAATTAATACTTTACTATATTCTATGTTTCCTTTTTAAACCTCTTCCTTCAAGTTCCTCTAAACACTTTTTGAGTTAGGAGTACATAGAACAAAATAAGTTCTAATAAACATTTGTTAAATGAACGAATATAAAAGATCGGAATAATAGATTCTTTTATCTAAGAGCTCTTAACTTTTTTTATGTCTTTACCCCTTTGGAAGTCTAATTTTTTTTTCAATTACTTTTTCAAAATAATTTCTTTCTTTTTTTTTTTTTGAGACAAGATCTAGCTCTGTTTTGGGGGCTGGACTGTAGGGACGTCATCATAACCCACTGTAACCTCAAACTCTTGGATTCAAGTGATCTTCTTGCCTCAGCCTCCTGAGTAGCTGGAACTACAGGTGCAAGCCTAATTTTTCTGTTTTCGGTAGCTCCTGGGTCTCACTCTTGCTAATGTTGCTCTTGAACTCCTGACCTCAAGCCTTGGCCTCCCAGAGTGCTAAGATTACAGGTGTGAGCCACTGCACCCAGCCAGATATCACCTTATTTATTGGGGATTCAATTCAGTCATCTTGGTTTTGGAATTTGTATTTACCCTTTCTCCTTGTGCTTATTGATGTCATAGCTCAGAAGTTGTACTGTCACCCAGCTAGTTCCAGTTGTTCCTGAAATCAATGGACAGCCACCTACAGCTTAACGTCAAATGCAGAGGGTTTAGTAGGTTGTACCTACATTTTAGGTTGGAACTCATGAAAAACCCTTTTCTCTAATACCTGACTATTAATATTATAGATATTCCCAGGAGTCAATCCTGAGCTGTCCCTATCTTTCTCCAGAGTCTTTGACAACCCAGGCTTGGTTTCTCCTGTCCATTGTTCCACCCTCTTGTTTCCTTTTCAGGAGAAATGGATCCTAGTTTTTGATCTCTTTTTCTATGAGATATGGCTGGAGTCATGTCATAAATACAGTGTAAAGGCTAACTTTAATCTGTCAACTTGACTAGGCTATGGTATGCAGTTATTTGGTCAAACTCCAGTCTAGATATTACTGTAAGGTACAGATTCTTTAGATGTGATTAATATTTCAGTCAGGGGACCGTGAATAGAGCAGATTACTCTCCATAACGTGGGTGAGTCTCATCTAACCAGTTAAAGGCCTTAAGAGAAAAGACTGAGTTACCCAGACTGCTTTGGACCTAAGACTGCAATATTAACTCTTCTCTGAGTCCCCAGCCTGCCTGGTGACACTGAAGATTTCAGTGTCTTCTTCAGCAATTGCATGAGCCTGTTCCTTAAGATCATTCTCTTTCTTTCCTTCTCTTTAAGGGAGGATCTTTCCTAGCTTCTTCCAGTTCCTGGAAGCTTTTGGCATTCCTTGACTTTCTTGGCTTATGGCCCCATTGCTTTCTCCTCTTTGAATCTGTGCTAAATCTTCTTCTGTTTTTCGATGTGGGGAGGGGGCATTTTCAACCAACCCCAGTATCCTCTGGAAACTGCTAATTCTATCTTTGACTTCTCTTAATTATAATAGTATTTCCTCTCTCTTTCTTTCTTTCTCTCTCTCTCTCTCTCTCTCTCTCTTTCTTTCTTTCTGACAGTCTCATTTTGTCATCCTCAGTAGAGTTCTGTGGCATCACAGCTCACAGCAACTTCAAACTCTTGTGCTTAAGCGATTCTCTTGCCTCAGTCTCCCAAGTAGCTGGGACTACAGGCACCCGCCACAACACCTGTCTATTTTGTTGTTGTTGTTGTTGCAGTTGTCATTGTTGTTTAGCTGGCCCTGGCTGGGTTCAAAACCACCAGCCTTGGTGCATGTGGCTGACACCATAACCACTGTGCTACGGGTGCCAAGCCAGCATAATAGTATTTTCTAATAAAAGTTTTATCTGAAAAATAGAGCTCTTTGAAATAGATTAATATAACATTGATATGCACTTTCTACAGACTGGGGGTTGGGAAAGGTCATATCAAGCCGAAAGTGTTACATAGACATTCTTAGCAAGATTCTTTACAGATTCCATGACACAAGGAAGAAATTCTCTGAAAAATTAAACTTCATAGAGCCTGCCATGCAAAAGGCATCAAAACAAGGCCCAGGAGCAAAGTGCATTTCTTATTTGACTTCTGGAAACTTTAACTATTCACAAGATTATGAAATCCAAATGTACAATTTCAGGTTCAAGGTAAGATGATGCTCTAGTATAATAGATATTTGTGATACTATCTGTGTGTTGGCCAGAAGTGCAAGAAAGAAGTCAGATCCAGCTGTGACTTATCAATAATTGCCAACAAGAATTTCTTTTTCTTTACAATATTTTAATAATATCAAGCACTTGTTCAATACAAATTTGCTGGCTGGATAGATAGATTTCATGGACATTATGATATTGCTCAGACAGAGCTGGAATGGTACAGTTTGTACTTCCCCTCACTGTTCCAGGTAATAGGGCAAAAGCATTTTAAGAAGGGACTTTTTCACTCCACTGACCATGTTAGGAAATCTAATACCATTCATAGGGTAGATTTTTCAAGGTGTTTTCTTTTGAGAAAGCCATCTACAATGGAGAATCAGTGCCATTCCTTTTAAGCTCAACTCTTAAATTAACATCCGCAAAACTGAGTAATAAACTTTTCTGCTGGGTGGGATTACTGATAAATTTAAAAATGTCACACTTACCAGTGACAATTACCCAGTGGAAAACACCAGTTGTATATACATATATTAATAATAGCACTCAGTGAGAGCATAGCTTTGCCTTAATGCCTTAATAATACTTTGAAATGTTTTGAATTTGACAATATGATTTCTATGTGTTTTTTTCATAGATCAATATCTACTCTGATGAGTTCTCATATCCTTTGCTTGTACACATTATCTCCTGCTTTGATTTAGGGGAGAGAGGTGTTTTTTTGCATACATTGCTTTGCTAGAAGATTGTTCTGGTTATTATTTCTTTTATAAAGAAAAAATATTATAAAATATTATAAATAAATATTATAAAAATATTATAATATTATAATAAAAATATTATAAATAAAAATTATTTTATTTTATTTTGTTTTATTTTATTTTATTTTTTATTAAATCATAGCTGTGTACATTAATGCAATCATGGTATTGGTTATTATTTCTTGCTGGTCAGGAAGCAAGAAAGCACTGAAAAAGCAAGTCAAGGTCTTTCTGAGAGTCAAGCAATGGTGCGGTGGGAGGGACAAAAGTGAGTAACTGCCCTGACTAAGCCTTCACAGACGCTTTGCCTTCATTGGCTGCTATTTGGGGTTTACACTATCAGCAGGAACCAGAGTGTGATTCTCCTTGACCCTCAATTTTAGCAGAAAATGTGCGCTGAAAAAGCATGTGGATGAAGGAAATAGGATTAGAAAATACCAGTGGTAGCAATATAATCAACATGCTCAACTAAAGTTATTTTCCTATTTTAAAATATCCTTGAGTCTTTACTTAATACTACAATAAAATTGCACACTCAAACTTTTTTTTTTTTTTTTGGTTTAGAGAAGACACAAATAGTAGTCTGTGTTGTATAGCATTCCTTAGGACTCAACATAAAATTCTATGTACAAGAAATCATACACTCTTTACAGGAAGCCAAGTGACTTGCCTACTAGTCAAGTTTTTAAATGAGATGAATTATATTTCTCCTTCTTGGATTGAAGCAAACTAAACTTTGCTATTAAACATGATGATTACCTTTAATATTCACAGAATGTACCTGTTTTTTTAATATTTTATTTCTATTGTTACTTAAATTTATATTTAAGATGCGAATTTTTCTTCCAGTGTAATTTATTTTTATAAATCTCAGCACATCAAAAATCTTTCAAATAATATAAGTAATATAAGTAAAGAAATATTTTTTATTCTCTTATATAAATTTTTTTATGCAATGTAACTTTTGGGTCTACTTTCTTTTCTTGAGTATCTTTGAATGAACCTCAAACACTAAAGAAAGTTGTAAATATGTTCACACTTAAGAGTTATGATCAAAAGAAAGAAACTTCTGAAAGGTTATAGTATTTTAAATTTCCTTACCAAGAAGAAAAATTGTATATATTTCAAGTTCATATTGACCAGCCATTACAAAAGCCTTGTGAAGCTAAATGTCTTATGAATCAATCTATCCATATCTATGTATCTATCATCCGTCTATCAAACTTTTTATATACTGAAAGGCTTTTTTCTTATGTGTTACATCAGCAATTCAAATTCATGCTTATATTTAAGCTACTGAGAGTGCCAACTAAAGGGTCAGTACTATCATTTTGGGTTCATTTATAAGTTGGAGTTGAGGAGCTTAAGACAGGGATAGCAGGGCAACGCCTGTGGCTCAGTGGGTAGGGAGTCAGCCCCATATACTGAGGGTGGCAGGTTCAAATCCAATCCTGACCAAACTGCAACAAAAAAATAGCCAGGCGTTGTGGCGGGCACCTGTGGTCCCAGCTACTTGGGAGGCTGAGGCAAAAGAATCACCTAAGCCCAGGAGTTGGAGGTTGCTGTGAGCTGTGTGATGCCACAGCACTCTACCGAGGGCAATAAAGTGAGACTCTGACTCTAAAAAAAAAAAAAAAAAAAAAAAAGACAGGGATAGCAGAGTTTCAGATTAGTCAACATGCTTAGATGATTAACTCCATAAAAACAGCTATCACACTGGGTAAAAATTATGTATTAATAGGATCGTATACCATAATTATCATGAATCATTTTCACTATCTCTCCAATATAAAAATATACTCACACTAGCACTCTGGAAGACTAAGGAAGGGGGATCACTTGAGCTCAGGGGTTCAAGACCAACCTAATCAAGAGCAAGATCTCATTTCTACTAAAAACAGAAAAATTAGCTGGACACCATGGCAGGTGGCTTTAGTCCCAGCTACTTGGGAGACTAAGGCAGGAGGATCACTTGAACCCAAGAATTTGAGGTTGCTGAAGCTAGGATGCCATGGTATTCTAGCCTAGCTAATAGAGTGAGACTCTGTCTTAAACATACACACACACACACAGAGGAGTGTGTGGAGACTAAGTGGTATGATAGAAAGAGTATGGACTTTGGAGATAGAAAAACCTGGATTTGAACCCCAGATCTGACAGAACTCTTAACATTTGTGGGCTTCTGTGTCTCAATCTTTAAAATGGAGATGGTATAATCTTTTGTAAATTAAGTAAGAAAATGTATGTAAAATGTTTAGTAGAGTGCCCAGTACATCAAGTAGGTGCACTAGAAATATTAATATTTTTCTACCTTTTAAAGACCTACGTTAGATGGGAATAACTTTACATGTACTCCAATAAAGCAAAAAGTCCTTTGCATACATTTTCATGGTCACAGAAATAAACATAAATTCCTAAAAGAAATACAATTGGGTCTATTAACAATTAAGGTGTGATCTCTTACTAATTTAAACTTTCTCCTTTAATAATAATATAATATCACTTAAATAAAAGCAATAAAGGCCTAATGATAATAATAGACATTCACTGAGCACTAACGGCCAAACGTTTTGTTGTATGCACCATCTTATTCAGTCCTTACAGCAATCTTGTGAGGCAAGTACTATTATTATCCCTGTTTTAGGAAGGTCTAGTAACTTGCCTAAGGTCAGTCATACAATTAGTAAGTGACAAGGCTGGGACTTGAACTCAGGTTTGTATGACTTCAAGTAGTGGCAATAGAAAGAGAAAGGAGGTGATGAGTGAAGAGATATCAGGAGTTAACAGTGAATTGCACTTCTTGGCTCTTTGCAGGAAGAATATGAAAAAAATAAATCAGCACTGGGCTTCCAATTCAAATAAAGAAAATAAGAATTTCAAAAGAAGAATCTTCCAACGTGTAGTCTCTGGGGGATTTATTAAAATACTGATATTCAGATACTATGCTGGACCCTATTGTATGTGAATTTCTGGCAGCAGAGCCCAGGTAATCCATATTTTAAACACTTTTAGTTCAAACTAAAGTGTGGCAATAGAAAGAGAAAGGAGGTAATGAGTGAAGAGATCTCAGGAGTTAACTGTGAATTGCACTTCCTGGCTCTTTGCAGGAAGACCTAAGAGTGGAGTTGAAGCAAGTGAACACATCACAAGTGGTGCCTTTCTAAGTAGAACAATTAAGTTGCCAGTAACAAAAGCCTGTATGAGTTAACATAAGATCCTCAAAAGAGTTTATTTTAAGACCCTAGATGTGACCCACAGAACCCAAAGCCAGGAATCCAGCTGCTGTAGGAACACAGGAAGCATTTTCTCTCTCTTCTCTGAACATCTGTTTTGTTTGTCTCTGTGAAGACAGGCTTCCTTGGCTCCCAACACACATGGAATAATTCCTGGCTGGCCCACAGCTCCCAAATTTGCATATTTTAGGTTCAGCCACATAGAGAAGCACTCTTTCTCTCCTAATTCCAAATTCCTACTGCAGAAAATGAAGCTGACCCAGTCAGAGTCAGGTGCCCAAGTCCAAGCAACTGTTGCCAGGATCCAGGATTGTATAACACAAACTTGGCTTCTGGGAAACAATCCAAGGCTAGGGAGCTATCCCTAGAGATGAGGGTCTAGGCTGACAACCTTATGTGTTGCTACCACAGTGCCATTTACCAAGAGGCAGCGCCCAGAGTCCTGGGCTGTTGTGGTATCAAGGAGGGTGTGAACTAGAGCCTTCGCCTGTAAATGTCTATCTTACTTATGGGGACAAGTTTGGGGATATTAATGGTGAGTGGAAATATGAGTTTTATATTTCAAGACTTTTCATGCTTTGGTATAGAGCCCAATGTCTGTTCATGGTTATCAATAGTATCAACTACTCGTGACTTCACAAGATAGATACTATCCATCATGCATTTCCTCTAGAAAGTTTTGAGTTTGGGTAATAGGGTGCTGTAGGGATAATGGAATGTTCTAGACAATCATTCGTTTTTTGGGAAATCTTGATCGGTGTGAAAGCTATAAAAATTCACCATTTTATATAGTTGTAAGTTTTTTTTACTTTTTAAGGTTTAGGACTTAAACTTACCTATGAGAAGTTTTATTTATTTTTGAAAAAGTCCTCTGTGAAGCAAATCAAATTGTTTTCCACTGTTCTTGGAAAAATAAAACTTAATACACAGGAGTCATGCAGGAACAGGAGCATTCCACAAAGCAACTCTATTTAGTGAAATAAATTAGATACATCTTCTATGAACCTCCATCTCTACCTCTAATATTTCCCTTAGAAATGAGATGTAGGTCTTCATTCTTTTTTTTTAAGACAGAGTCTCACTCTGTTACCCATTCTAGAGTGCCCTGGTGTCAGCCTAGCTCAAAGCCACCTCTAACTCTCCCGAGTAGCTGGGCCTATAGGCTCATGCCACCATGCCTGGTTAGTTTTTTCTATTTTTAGTAGTGATGGTGTCTTGCTCTTTCTCAGGCTGGTCTCAAACTCCTGAGCTCAAGTGATCCTCCCAGCTAGGCCTCCCAGAGTGCTAGGATTATACCACCACACCTGGCTAGGCCGCCATTCTGATCCTCTTCCAGTCTACCACTCCCCACAGAGTGAGGAGTCTACAGGGCCGATGGGGTATGTTGGCTTCGAGCCTATTTTCCTACTTCTTGATCACCTTCTGGGTATTTAGGGCCCTTGAATTCCTGCCCAAACATCCCGGAGCCTGCTATAAAGGTCTGGCCATGCCTCTTTATGAGTATGATCTCTTGAGAATACTCCTAGGCCTAGGAATATATGGACAGTTGGGTTAGTTACAGGTGAGACACCTTCAAGTATAAGATGAAGTTGGTTAAAAGAAGGGTGGGCCAGAAAGGTGGGCTCCTGACCAGGTACTGCAAATACCATGGGTGGGGCTTCCCTGTTCTCAAACCTTAGAGTATAGAAGAATTACTAGAAAGGCTTGTTTAAAATATGGATTACCTGGGCTCTGTCACCAGAAATTCACATATGGTATAGTATCCAAATATTAGTATTTTAATAACTCCTCCAGAGACTACACATTAGAAGATTCTTCTTTTGAAATTATTATTTTATTTATTTGAATTAGAAGCCTAGTGCTTATCTATTTTTTCATATTCTTGTGGAGGTAGCATGTACATATGTGTGTGTGTTCTCATCCAAGAATTTTCCCTCAGAATACCTGCAATGGAGCCCTCCAAAACTGTAGGAAATATACTCAGGGCTGACATTGTAACTTCGTGCTGGTGGAGCACCTTGGGGGAGCCTTGGTGTGGCACAGCTTCATGCAGGCAGCACTGATGTCACAGGGTTTAGAATGGAGTATGTGGATCCTGCGAAACGTGCTCAGGGGGACTAGCGAGGGTTCTGTTGTCTTTTGGAGGCTCTGGCATGAGAACATTGCCGCCTTGAAGATAGGCAACAGTGAAGAGGTTAGTCCCTGGCAGAGGACAAGGGTCTGGGAGGTGGACCTTTAGCTCAGTTTTACTTTGTTAAGTTGACAGTTTGGGAATCTAAGTTGTGGAAATAATTTATATGATTCTTAGAGAGAGCTGTGTTCTTGAGCTTGGGCCCCTACAATCTCTAGTTGCCACTTCAAATGGATGGTATAAAAGTTTGCTGGGATTTTCTTCCTCTCATTCTACCTCAACTTGGGGAATCAGGTACAGGCAAGAGGAAAATTGGTCTCTTCTTTTTCTGAGGCCAGAATGGTGGCAGGGGAGGTCTCATCACTGCCCAGAGGAGTGCCAGTCTTAAGAGGTCATTATCATTGTATTGGTACCGTGGTGGGAGGACTAAGAGGCCCAACTCAAAGATGTGTTTCTGAGCACTTTTGAGACAGTAGCTGGGAACACTCTGAAGAGAACTAGTTTCTAGTAGTTAAGCTGAAGTGGCTTATGCCTTTGGTTTGATCTTTTCTGTTATTTACAGCCTGGAAACAGGGACTTTTGGGTCACATTCATGATCTTTTTGGCTACATTTTTAAAGCTCTGACCACATCATCATGGGGAAAATAGTTTATGTGGGTTCCATGTGGAACTTTGAACAGAATGATTCAGTTCTATACTTACTGGAGGCACAGCCTGGTATAACAGTAACATGTCTGGTAATGAAAAATGAGTGTTCCAATGATGTACTTTGCTATGGGAAGAAGTATGGATAGAATTTCATTCCTGGAGATAGAGGTAGAGATGCTACAAAAAGCTTATTTTTTTATTTTATTTTGTTTTTTCTTTTTAAGACTGAGTTTGTTGCCCTCAGTAGAGTGCCATGGCATCATAGCTCATCACAACCTCAAACTCTTGGGCTCAAGCAATCCTCCTGCCTCAGCCTCCTGAGTACCTGAGACTATAGGCACCTGCCACAACACCTGGCTATTTTTAGAGATGGGTCTTGGCTCTTACTCAGGCTGGTCTTGAACTCCTGACCTCAAGCAATCCACCTGCCTTACCCTCCCAGAGTGCTAGGATTACAAGTATGAGCCACCACACCTGGCCTGCTGAGGAAGATTTTTTTAGGGCTGTGAGAAAAAGGAAAAATGTAACCATAAAATGATGGGTGATGAGAATGACAAAAACGAAAGGGGGAAAATTGAAGCCTGAGTAATAGGTTACAAATTTCATTATTACTCAGGGCTTAATGAAACAGTCTATAGTTAATGAAAAGGGAAATGAACTGAGGGCCTGGTAAGCCCCTGATATTTTAAGGGATGGGATATTTTGGGAAAGTCACAAGGTAGCAAGAAATGGAAACTCAAGTGGTTATTTATGCTGGAAACACATAGATTTAGGAAGCCCGGGAGATATGAGGATAAAGCATGACCACGGAGAAGCTCACCACGACATTTGTTGGCGACATTTGGAAGAGGCACTGAAGCTGTATGCTCTGGTGACAAGTAACCTGGAAATGGTCTTAAAGTGATAATTTTGTTCTCTTTGCTTAGGTAAATAAATTCATCACCCCAAGAAGATATAGAAATAATGAACTGATAAACCAAAAACCTCTATTTAATATTCTTATGTTAATACCTAGGCTTGTAATGAAGATAATTTTGTATGTTCTGTTTATATTTTGGGAGATATTGCAGTTTTTTAGATTTCAAGATTTGGTTTATCACATATGTAAAATTGCTTAAGGAAAGATTTTGGGGTTTTGTTGTGCTGACTTGTCAGGTGAGTGAAGTGTTTGTCATTGTAATTTGGGAGTCTAAGAAAAATCTGATTAATTAAATGTATAAATAGCTACATACTTGCAAGAGAGTTGTCAAATGTAAGAGATATTTGACATTAATCAAAGTACAAGTGGTTATTCTTATTTGGTATAAAAATTATTAAGAAAAATAGATTTTAAAGTTACATTTAAATAAATTGCATACTAATCAACATATAAGTAATCGTAAATATGCTTTTCTGTACACAAAAGCATCATCAGTTCATAAAAGCTTGCTGGAGCCTCAGTAATTACAATCTTACTTCCTTGGTACAAATCCTGGCTCTGCTGCTTCCTCTCTTGTGACTTTGAGCAGATGACTCTATTTTTCTGCTTATTTTTCTTGTAATGTGGAGATAACAGTAGTACTATCTTATAGGGTTATTGGGAGACAAAAATGAAATAAGATAAGTGCTTGGCACATATTAAGTGCTCAGTGAATGAGTATTAAACTGCCATGAATTTTTAAATTAAAAACCTTCAGCGTACAATAAAAAAAGATAGCCATGCACGGTGCTGGGGCACTGGAAGTTCTGGTTAGGGGACTCAGAGACAAAGGGACCACACATGACTCTCGTGGGCACACTTGATACTTCACCTGATTCTTTTCTTCCGCATTTACCTGGTTCTTGAAACTCAACACCTTATTACAATTTTTTAAACTTGATTTGTTTAAAATCACCTGTTAACCATACCACATTAACCCAACATTTTAAATAACAAACTACCTGAATAAAAACACACGTATGGCCCTGCCTGGGCATCGGCACATAGTGGTGATGGGATTACCTGTAAGCAAACCTGAAAAACATGTGAAGGAAAATATACTGACTTCACAGGCACGGATAAGGATTGCTGCCATGCTCGCTGGATGGCAACAATCTGATAAAAGCATGTGATTCCTTTAGTCAGTTGTATGGAAAAGCCAACTATGGAAACTGTTTGTACCAAAGCTGAATTCTGTTTTGATTTAATAAGGGACTCAGCCAAGATGTATTATTCGTGGCTCATCCTCTTTCTCTACAATAGAAATAGAGGGAAACTTGAGCCGTAAAGAACCACGTCCTATGTTCTTCCCATGTCAGAAATTTTGTGTGTGCTACCAAAGAGTGGAAGTACCTGGGAAAAGGAAGACTATTCATTATCAGATATTAAATAGCAAGTTCGAATTTCTGTTTGTGGAGTGGCGAATGCAGCTCTGCAACTCAGGCTGAAATCTTACTAAGCCTGAAGAAGGTAGGAGTGTAGTTAGTACTAATCCATGCTGAAAAGACCCATGGAATTTAGGAATCACCAACTCTGTCAATTGTTGCTTATTATTTTAAGGAGTAGTTCATCTGTGACTGCAAAATCATTGAATTATGACACCCACCCCTTTGGAGTCCCCTACATCTTTCTAATATTTCTTCTCAACAAGACCCATATGGTTTTGCTTTTCATAAAGACTTTTATGGCTTCTCTTGTTAGTGTTTCTATAGCTGTCAGCCCACACCACCAGGAAATCTTTTCTTGTGTCTCTTAGGAAACTCCCTTACAATTAATGAGTAACTAAATCTTGCTCCTGAGTGGGAGGAAAAGCGAATGGAATATGAGTCTGCCGAGCTGCAGGTGAATGGAGCCTCACTTTGTCATTTGACGTCTGAGTTTTCAGAAGTGATGAGGCAACTTGGGCATGTGACTCAGAGGCTGGAAGGAGCTGTGATTGATTCTGGGCCTTCCTCTTTGTGTGTTAGGAAGAGTGAGATGGAACTATGCCAAGGATTGCTACTGTAAAACATAGCAGAAGCTCAGCTTGTGTATGAAACCGTTTGGAATTTGGAGACAGTCAAGTACGTGGTGTTTATCATTTAAAAAAAGTTCATTGTAAGTAAAGAGAACTTCAGGTATATTCCATTATTTTTAAAGAGAGATTTTACTATATACTTATATTCAGTTGTTAATCAATACTTACAAATTCTAACATGTGCTTCAAAATAGGATAGTCTGGGCTGGGCACTCTGGCTCACACCTGTAATCCTAGCACTCTGGGAGGCCCAGGCGGGTGGTTGGTGACACAGCCTGAGCAAAAGCAAGATCCTGTCTCTAAAAAAAATAGCTGGGTGTTGTGGCAGGTGCCTGTAGTCCCAGGTACTTGGGAGGCTGAGGCAAGAGAATCGCTAGAGCCCAAGAATTTGAGGTTGCTGTGAGCTATGGCAGCACAGCACTCTACTGAAAGCGACAAAGTGAAACTCTCTCTCTCTCTCTCTCACACACACACACACACACGGATGGTTTATTAAAAAGTCAAGCTGCTGAGTGAGGGTTGGTGGGTGCAGGGATGAGACTGTATTAGAAGTGGCTGAGGTGATTAGGGACATGTCATGACTATTAAAGGTGAGAAAAATCTAATTTCCAGGTTGAAGCTACTCAAGGAAAATAAAAGGCCAGATATGAATAGAGATTGGAAATCAAGGTAAATTTACTTTAGATGACTCTTGATAACTTGGTTAGGGGCAAAGAAGTGTTGTAGTTTCTTGTTTTTTCCACTGAGGCATTTTATTTTCAAGTATGTATGTATTACATCCCTAGAAAAAGAAATCTGGGATTTTCCCTTTTGTGGGTTTTCTTCTTGCTTCTTTGTGGTCCGTCATGCCCGCTGAAGTTGTCAGTAATGAAAGCAAACTGCAAGATGGGAGCAGGTTATTCTGCCATTTTTCTAGATATTTGAGTTGGACATCAAATCTGGGGCTAATCACACTCCTGAAGTTGACTCCACACTTGCTTAACCTCCCTGTGAGGTTCATGGCAATTTTCACAGCTCTGTAATCATCAGTGATTTCAAATTCAACAATGTCACCATGTTTCATCAGCACTGTTAGACTTTGGAGGGCCACCTGATGAGAACCTGGTGGTTGCTTCTCTTTTTGGCATTGTTGATGCTCTAAGAGCATCAGCCAGGACATTCATGCACATCATTATGGCAGCATGGAAAGACAGAGGAAAGAGCAATGGGCCAGACCAGGAAAGTTTGGGATCAAAAAAATGTGCCAGTAAAGCACCCTAGAACAAGGCTGAGGTTGGGAATTGAGCAAATTAGTCCATGCAAGATATAGAATGGAAAAAGGTAGGCAGGATTCAAGTATCCTTAGCATAGTTCCTATTCAAGCCCAAATGCAGTTTTCTATTCCAGAAGAAACAGCAAAGATGATAGCTGAAAGTCCCAAGTGGCAGAAAAATCAGCAAGCAGGAACAGGGCTACCACTGGCTCTAGGCCTAGGCTCCGGGGTTGGTGAGTGCATCGTAGGCCGGATGTTTCATCAACCAGGGCCCACTTGCAGAACACAACCCACACGAGTGGCTCTGCAAGAGTGAGTGCAAATGAAGAGTTTCTGGGGAAGGTCCTAGAATCTGCATTTCGTTTCTTTAAAAAAAAGTTTATTCATTTATTTATTTTTGTACCTGCTTATTTAAATCAAAATCACATAGGATATTCATGGAGGGAAAATTAAACCCCACCCTTTCATTTCATCCCCCTCCCCCACTTTCTAGGTTTAACCATATAAATGTTTCCTATGGGATAAAACATTATAAAGTAATAGTCACTCAAAAAAGGAATCTTTGCTTAGGCTCGGTGCCTGTGGCTCAATGGGCTAAGGCGCCAGCCATGTGCACCTGAGCTGGCGGGTTCGAATCCAGCCCCAGCCTGCCAAACAACAATGACGGCTGCAACCAAAAAATGGCTAGGTGTTGTGGCAGGCACCTGTAGTCCCAGCTACTTGGGAGGTGAAAGCAGGAGACTCGCTTGAGCCCAGGAATTGGAGGTTGCTGTGAACTGTGATGCCACGGCACTCTACCCAGGGTGACAGCTTGAGGCTCTGTCTCAAAAAAAAAAAAAAAAGAATCTTTGCTTATTTGGAGCTCAGGTTTTTGGTTGTGGTGATGAAGGCAATGAGTTAAAGAGATACACAACTTGAAGGAGCCTGTGATGTACCAGACAGGGTCCTGGGAGAAAACAGATGGCACACTTGATCTGGGTCACTGATAAGTACTTAATTAAAGGAGTGTTTACAAAGCGTGAGTAGGATTTTAAGAAGCTAACAAGAGATGCTGAAGTGTCCCAGAGCCAATAACAACTGGGAGCCATTACCTCTCCTAGACTTGTGGGGCAGGAGGTGGGGCCTGCTACTGGAGCCCCTAATAGCAGCTGAGCTAGTAACTCAGCACAGAGGGATCCCAGAGGGAAAATAACTTGACCTAACCTTCCTCCCTGCCATCTCTCTCCTGCCAAAGCTCCCCACTGACCTAACTCGCTTGGAAGCCAGAAGGCAAAAGGGCCTGATCACATGGTCTGTCTAGGTCATCATTGCAGGCCACAGACCGAGAGAGAGAGGAACTAGAGGGGCAATCACAGAATATCCAGCATAGCTTCTTGCTGAAAGTGTATATCTTAGGGGGTAGGAGGAGGCTGGAAAAATACAACAGAACCCTATACTCAAAGAAGAAGGGACAGGGTGTCTAGAGAGAGCAGAAGAGTCTTGATTTCTGTCTGTCACTGCTGCTTGCTGGTGTGTGTGCGTGTGTGTGTGTGTGTGCATATTATAAATGAATGCTCTTTAATGAGGTCCAAACCTCCTACATAGATTGTGTTACATTTTGAAATACTCTGACTTGTTGGAATGCTGTTGTCTTTTCGCTCTTAAATATTCACAGAGCTTTTTACATAGGAGCCTATGTTATTTTACATTATTTATTTCTTTTCCTCAGAGAAGGAGTCTTGCTATGTTGCCCAGGTTGGCGTACATTGGCTATTCACAGATGTGATCACAGCACCCTGCACCTTGAGCTTCTGGGATCAAGTGATCCCCCACATCAGCCTCCTGAGGGGCTGGGATTATACCTGCACGCCACCATACCTGGATAATAAATAGATTCTTAGATGGAAAGAAAAAAAAAACTCGAAGGAAGTATACCAAAATATTAATAGATTTAGTCTCTAAAGAGTTTGATTTATTTTGTGCTTTTTGGTATTTTCCAACCTTTCAGTTTTGAGCATGTACTTTCTTAAAGTACCACGCTTGGTCCTAGGTCCTTTCCCTGCTTTATTTACACTCTTTCTAGGTGATCTCATCCATTCTTATCAGTTTAAATGCTACTGATACCCTGAAAATGTCTACATTTATATTTCTAGCCCAGACTTCTCTCTTGAGATCTAGACCACTATGACCAGTTGCTTCCCTTGTATCCCCCTGCGGCTGGATCACAGATATCTGAGTCAACATGGCAAACAGAGGTCTCCCTGTAGTCACCTGGCCTCTTCTTTCTCAGGACTGGTGAGGGTAAAATATAGTTTGCCTAATTAATTCACATGGTTTGAGATTTATAGGTATAAAAGATTAGCTATTACAAAATATGTGTCTGTTCTACTCCAAGTTTTGTTTCCCTGTTCCCATCCACTGATTTCTCCTCCCCTAAATATTACCTGTGTTTCTTATCTTCATGCATATGGATATATGTAAATATACACCCTTTCATCTGACACTACAGCTAGCATCTTTTATCTATTGCTCAGCATCTTACACTTTTAACAACCTATCTTGGAGATTTTTTTCCATATTAGCACAGCAGATATAGAGCTGTTTCTTCTTTTTAATGTTTGTATAACATTCCATTGTGTGGATGGGGCTGATTTTTTAAAAACAAGACCTTATCTTGAGGCTAGACTAAAATTTACATTCCAGTTATAGGTAAATTGGAATGTAAAAAATTGTCATAAAAGTTGTGCTGTGCCATGCTTGCTATTACACAACCTATCTTTTTTGACCCATTGATATATTACAAACATTCTTCCACATTAGCACCCACAGAACTTTCTTTTAACTCTCTTTTTAACCACAGCCTTCATATTCTGTAACATGACTGTACCATAATTCATCCTGCCACTCCTGTTTCGTGAACACTTAAGATTTTCTTCAGTGTTTTGCTTTCATCAACGATGCTGTGACGAACAGCTCCCGAACCTTTCCTACATAGCTGGTCCATATTTCCTGGGCTTCTAGCCAGGTAGACAGGGCCTTGGGAGTAAGTCCACAACGGAATGTGGGTTAAAGTCATGTTTGTCATTTCTAGACCTGATCTGTGGAAAGAAGTGTCCTGCACCATCCTCCCTATCGTCTCTCATTCCCATCTTCCAACTTAATAGAGGCCACTCCAAGGATCTAGAGAAAGGTGGAGTCACAAGACAAATTTCTGAATGACTTTGTGAACAGAGCCCGCATACTGACTTGCACTGGTGATGCTGAGCACAAGACACACATGTGTTGAATTGAGCTGCTGAGATTTTTGAGATTATTTGTGTCAATGAGACCGCCCTAAATACTGTACATTCATACACTTTTCTACAAGTATTTTCAAAGGCTGGAGTTGAAAAATGGGAATCACTGGGTCTAAATGGCCTAAATATTTTAAATTGGACACTTCTCCGCAGTTTGTTCTCACAAAGTGTAGTTTAGCTTATACTCCCTCCAATAGTATATGAAAATGGTTAAAGAGAATGAAAATATCTCTTGAATTTGTTTTTTAAATAGGTTTGTAAACACTGGTTTATAAAATAGGGTTTTTTAATTTAAAAAGTGATGAAAGTAAAATCTGAAAGAATCAAAGCTGTTGAATTATAGGAACATCAAAAATTTAAACTGTAGATATAAAAATTGTTACTGACTAAAAAGTTGTTTGTTTCTGGAGTTGGTGAGGATGAGAGCTATCTCTGTTTTTTTTTGAGACAGAGCCTCAAGCTGTCACCCTGGATAGAGTGCCGTGGCATCACAGCTCACCTCAACCTCCAATTCCTGGGCTCAAGCAAGTCTCCTGCCTCTGCCTCCCAAGTAGATGGGACTACAAGTGTGCGCTACAACGCCTGGCCATTTTTTGGTTGCAGTCTTCATTGTTGTTTGGTGGGCCGGGGCTGGATTCGAACCCGCCAGCTCAGGTGTACATGGCTGGCGCCTTAGCCCATTGAGCCACAGGCGCCGAGCCATCTGTTTTGTTAAAGTCTCTCCGATGCTGGGTCTGGAAACTACTGGCCTGATGTATAGTGTGTCCCACGTGGTTACATGTTGTAAGCTTAATGATGATCTTCGGCAATGTCCTGGGGTCCATGTATGCCAATGGGAGAATCTTTTCCAGCTTGGATTCCATCTGAAGTGGTACTTCTATTCTTCTTGTCTCTAGTAGGCTTTAGAATTCATTGAATCATCTAGTGCAAACAGGACAGGAAAGCAGAAGCAGAGAGCCCTTAGAGCACCAAGAACTATAAGGTTGGGTAAATATACAGAGAAGTCACTCTAGGTAACTGCTCACCGGTAGCAGACATTTTGCAGAAGTTTCCAGGTGAAAAGCGAAGTTTCCTTGGAAATCAATTAGCAAGGCCATTGTCTGAATTTGTCTGAAATTCAGATTAAAAAATAAAAAAACACCAACACCAGGAATTGAGTATTCTCTGCACTTGACATGAGCCACTATCATTCAACAAATAATCATTTCTATAGAATTGAAATGTATCAGCAGAAACTGTTTAATAAATAAATGAAAAGAGAATTAGACTTGAGTAGACACCATTTCCTATCCAATATCTGCCAAAAGGATTTATTAAATCCTGGTGAGAAAATACTGGAAGTTAAAATTAGAATCCTAATACATATTTCTTGTTAAAATAGACTATATTACAAACTGTATATGGGGCTTATTTCTCAGTGTGGGCTGAATTCCCAAATAATCCTATAGTTATCTTTAATAAAATTCCAAGTTAAATCTCTTACACATAATTGTAGCGAGCAGAGCCACATGTGATCCTAACTGACATCTGTGGATGTGATTTTGGTGCTCAGAGTGGGCATCATAGACCAATGACACATCTTCCAGAAAGGCGTCTTTATGAGACATCTTCTCCTGTCTGAGGGCATTATATTTTCCATACACTGTTAGCTTTGGGCGACTCTGGGAGCAGTGCTAATTCCCAGTGATAGGCAGGTTGAGATTCAGTGATGCAAAATTAATTTATTAGTGGTGGATCTGAGATGTCCAGAAAGAGATATATTGTAGAGGGAGAAGCCAGGGCATCATGACCAATGAAACTGAAGAATAATCAGAAAGGCCAATTGGACATTAAGCTACTGACCTGGGGTTCCTTAGTCTCTTGGGCTAAAGACTCTATTAAATCAGAGGCTATGGAAGGAGGTCATTAGTCAACCCCAAAGATAAATGTTAGAGGACTGACAAAGAATCCTGCTATGGTGTGCCTAGAGACTTCTTATTCATTCATTTTTGTATTGTTTCATTCACTTATTTAACAAATATTTACAGAATACCTCCTATATGCTGGTTATTGTGCTGTGAAAGATACAGTGGTGTACAGGGCAAAAGCGGACTTTGTTTTCATGGTACTTACCATTTGACAGGTTCATCAAGGATGTTGATGATCAAATTATTTAATGGCTGCGATGGCACCTAGCCAGTGACTCTCAGAACAAACAGCAGACACTATGCCATGTTATGTGTACAACTGAGTATAGCTATGAACTCCACTACATTTATCAACCTGTTTTATTACACATGTATGAATAAATGTGTATTTTTCTATAAATAGTGGTGAAGTACTTTCTGGAAGACTGGGAGAAAAACAGCGTTTTAATTTTCAGTCCTAAGTAGCTGTGTATAACTGTACAGACACTGTAGATCAGGGGTGTCCAACCAACCTGCAGCCCATGGGCTGCATCCTGATTTTGTGAGGACTTTTTTTTGCTTTGCAGATATCACAAAAAGGTATGCATGGAACTTTTCTTTGCTAATCAGGTTTCATTAGTGTTTGTATATTTAATGTGGCCACGACAAAACAACTCTTATTCTTCCAATGTACGGTAGAAAAGAAAAAAGACTGGATAAACATGCATTCCACCTTCCTATTTTATTATAAAACTGTGACTTCTGCAGAGAAATGGTAATTTCGTGTCCATTGCTACTGATTGGTTTATGAATGGCTATGTGATTCAGTTCTGTCTTCTGAGACTTGAGAAGATCTAGTCTAGGAGGCTTCTGAGATTGATTTCCTTCCTTTTAAAGAGACGTGGGGAGAACAGCTGTACACGTTTATATGCGGCAAGTATCTTGTGACCATGAGGAAGTTAGCCTGAAGGAAAAAGTCTACATGTGGAGGATGGCAGAGCCGCAAGCTGGGAAGAACCAGCGTCCTTGATCAGTTAAGAGTTGTTGACCGCAGTGGCCCTGGAGCTGCCTGTCTGCTATGGTTCTCTGCAGTCCAGCTAAGCTTTCTGTTACTGGTTACTTTCTCCAGAAGAGTCACCTGATGGCGGCACAGGTTCCAAGAAGGAAGTAGAGGTTTGAAATCTGTACAGAGTTGTAAACAGTGCTATACTCAGACTAACTTTAAAGAGTTTACTTAACTTGGGGGAACTCTGAAAGACAATAATGTGTGAGTATGGTACAGTCAGGATTTTAAGACTAATGAAGAGACCTTTGCACTTCTGCTTTATCAATAAATGAACGTTGTTTGTTGGTTTTTTAGAGATAGGGCCTCACTCTGTTGCCCAGGCTGTAGTGCCCTGGCACAAAGGGACATTTCAGGCATGTGCCACTGTGCCTGACCAGTAAAGTAAATGAATGTTTTAAAGTCGCTATGGTTATGACTTTTTAGAAAAGGGACTAGATGAAAGAATGTAAATTGCTGACATTTTATGAGTGCTTACTAGGCTCTGGGCCCTAAGGCTTTATGGACCTTATTTAACTGTCCACCAAACTGTCCTAATGTAACTGGTCCATACGTGACCAGCCACTTTCCAAAGTCTGCCTTTGGTAGTCTCCCTTCACTGACCCCGCAACAATGTCCAGAGGTTCCCTTGTTAGTTATGCAAATAGCAAAGCTGGTTACACAATAAAGCAGAGAAGGCCAAGTCTGGCACTAATTTTAGGGCAGACCACAGATGTGTTTGATGTTTTCATTGTACACGAGAACAGAGCCAGTGATCCGACAGCTGCTGGCAGCCCTGATCAAATATGCAGAATATTAAGGCAGCTTTATCTCAGCGCCTAATTACAGCTGGCACAGAGAAATTTATTTTGCAGAGGAGGAGATGTCAAATGGTACAAATGCAATATATAACCAAATATGATGGCCTCATTCTGTTTTCTCAGGGCTGCTCAATTATGGAGCATTTGTTTTGAAAAGTGTTATTAATTGATAGTCCTCTCAACTTAGGTAACCAAAACTTCGTTTTAGATATTTTTGGAACAGCTCAACTGCTTTATTGTCTTATATTTCAATTTATTGTCCTATTTTTCTTTCTTTACATGTAAAATATTAACATATGTAGCACTTAATTCCAAAAGCACCTGTAAATACAACATTCTTGTCTGTTGTAATTTTTTATGCCCATATAATCAATGTGATAAGACCATACTTTAATGTCTTTTTACCATTGAAAATTGTTTCATATTTGTGATGATGGATAAGTGGCTTTGTAATGCTGATATAGGAACAAAGAGCTAACAGCTAGCTACATCAACAACCAGCAATCATAGCTGGCTCAGGCTTGGCCATTTCCACCTCATGCAGATTGCAGTGTTTTTGTCCATAGCTGCAAAGCTGCATGACGTTGGAAGGGGATTTGCTGCCCTGATCTCCTGAAAGGAAGGGCTTGCTGCCCAGCGGTGGGAGGGCTCTCCAGCTGATGCTCCTGTAGGGCCTGCCTCTGCTGTCAAATCCACCTGATGTGGATTTTTTAAGAGCAGTCTGGGTCCAGTGACCTAGGGAGACTGGGGTGCAGAGACCCAGTCCTTTTAGACTGGCACAGACTGTGCATCATGAGGACTGTGTAGAGCGCTCCCTCTGTTTCCTCTTCCTGTCAGTGTAGTTCTCTCTATGCCAGAGTCTGTCTTGGCATTTCATGCTGTCTGCTTCTAGAAAACCCTCCTTGTAACACCATATCTAGTGAATTACTTACTTTTTTTTTTTTTTTGAGACAGAGTCTCACTTTGTCACCCCTGGAAGAGCACCCTGGTGTCATAGCTCACAGCAACCTCAGACTCTTGGGCTTAAGCAATTCTCTTGCCTCAGCCTCCCAAGTAGCTGGGACTACAGGTGCCTGCCACCATGCAAGGATATTTTTTGTTGCAGTTGTCATTGTTGTTTGGCTGGCCCAGGCAGGGTTCGAACCCGCCAGCCTCACTGTATGTGGCTGGTGCTGTAACCACTGTGCTACAGGTGCCGAGCCTAGAAAAGGTTTTTATCAATACTGTGTATTACACACACTGACACAGACATACACTCAAAGACACACGCATTAATAGTGTCTGCATCGTCTTTTACTTTAAAAAGTTACATGTATAGGCTCGGCGCCTATGGCTCAATGGGCTAAGGCGCCAGCCATGTACACCTGAGCTGGCGGGTTCGAATCCAGCCCGGGCCCGCCAAACAACAATGACGGCTGCAACCAAAAAAAAATGGCTGGGCGTTGTGGTGGGCACCTGTAGTCCCAGCTACTTGGGAGGCAGAGGCAAGAGACTCGCTTGAGCCCAGGAATTGGAGGTTGCTGTGAGCTATGATGCCACAGCATTCTATCCAGGGTGACAGCTTGAGGCTCTGTCTCAAAAAAAAAAAAGTTACATGTATAACAAAATTATTTATATATAAATAATACA
>CAUYON010127004.1:0-12643 GCA_963573935.1 Arctocebus calabarensis | reverse complement strand
CCTCGGTAGAGTGCCGTGGCGTCACACAGCTCACAGCAACCTCCAACCCCTGGGCTTAGACGATTCTCTTGCCTCAGCCTCCCGAGTAGCTGGGACTACAGGCGCCCGCCACAGCGCCCGGCTATTTTTCTGTTTTGCAGTTTGGCGGAGGCCAGGTTTGAACCCACCACCTTTGGTATATGGGGCTGGCGCCCTACTTGATGAGCCACAGGCACCACCTAAAAAATATATTTTTTAAGAGCTTTAAGGTAGGCAGTGCCTGGAGCTCAGTGGGTAGGGCACTGGATACGTACATCAAGGCAGGCGGGTTCGAATCCAGCCTAGGCCTGCTAAACATTGACAACTGCCAACAACAACAACAACAACAACAACAATAGCCAGGCGTGTGGCAGGTGCCTGTAGTCCCATCTACTAAGGAGGCTGAGGCAAGAGAACAGCTTAAGTCCAAGAGTTAGAGGTTGCTCCCAATGACTGCATTAATGTACACATCTATGATTTAATTAAAAAAAAAAAAAAAAAGTTAGACGTTGCTGTGAGCTGTGATGATATGGCACTCTACCAACGGTGACAAAGTGAGACTCTGTCTCAAAAAAAAAAAAAAAAGATCTTTAAGGTAATTCCTATAATTAAGTGAAGGTTAATATTCGTTATAATAATTCTTCTCTTGACTTATAAACTAGTGTTTTTAACCTGAGAAATTAAACACATTTATTAGTCTGGCCATAGGCTTCTCAGTGGTACTTCAGATTAAAACTTCTAAGAATACAGGAGCTCTGCCTATTCAACTTTGCTTTGTATTATCTAAGACTATCAAATGTTATCTGTTACAACTTAAGTATTGTCAGCTGATGGCAAAATAGGCCAAAACTCAGATTTCTACTTCACCTTCCTTTTGGGACAATAGCAATCAAAAAGTCTGTTTTCACAGTGAAGATCAAGCGCAAATGTATGTGTAAGTCAGGAGGTGACAAACTATTGTCTGTGGGCCAAATCTAACTCCCTGTTTTTTATAAATTTCTTTTATTGGAACAGACATCTCCCACCTACCCTCAACACTATCCACAGCAGTTTTTGCCCTACAATGGCAGAACTGAGTAGCTGTGACAAAAAAGTGTATGGCTTGCAAAATTTAATATACTACCTGAACCTTGACAGAAAGATTGCTAATGCTAGTTCAGGAAATGAAAGCAGGTATTATAGCAGAATAAGTAAAGTTTTCACCTTTAATGTAGCTTGAGCACCTGGACTATCATCTTGACTACAAAGTACCAGAAGTGATTCTAGGCCAAAGACAGCATCTTGTTCCAGCACCAAAAGATCTAGAAGAAAAACATTAAGTTTTATGGTAGACAAGTAGAGGGGGACTCATTAAACAGACATAAGGACACACATGGAAGAAAAAAACATCAAGGAGTCTAAGATATAGAAAACACTTAAAAGCATAAGTTAACCTTCCTTTACAAAGGCCATCTGGCATTACATCTAAAATGTGAAGGCTAATCTTCAGACTTTCTATCACTTTATTGAAAATGATAAAAATACACACATTAAATCAAGAGATAAAGCTACAAAGCAATAAATTTGTAGTAAAACAAAACTGAAATAGCGTTACCAGCTTAGCTAAGGAAAATATTAAGAACAGTACACTGTTTAGTGTACTGTTTCTCTCTAGTTTTTAGCTACTAATGAAAGCTGAATCACTTTTAGGAAGTAATAAGGACTCTACATAATCACATTAATGTTTTAAGTTTGACCATAAAGAATGAAACCCTTAGATGTCTTATGTAATAGCAGTACTGCAGCATCTTTTTTACCATAGAAAACATATGTCAGCTTTGAGAACATATAGCAGTTTTCCATGTAACATGATAGAAAATACTATTTACAATGCCAAAAGTAAAACAGGTTTAATTATTTAAATCAGAATCAACATACAACTTAGGGAAATGTTTTCTGAGTTAGTGTGGGAGCTTGGAAAACAACATAAAGGCCAGTGAAAGTCAGATGCTAGAAAAAAGTAGGTACTAGGAACAAGCAGTGCTGAAGACTAGTTAGGACAAGGGAAATTGCTAAGCTTGTGGTCCTTAATAAAGATCAAAATAAGTAGGGAAACAGAGTCTCCAAAATGCATTTCCCATTCTTGAACACAGGCATGAATCTTTCAGCTCCTTAGGTGGAAAGATATTAGGAACACAATAAAATATGTGCCATTATTTTCTATGCATGTCCTCCTTGATTATGCAAATCAGTTTAATGCTACATATACCTAGAGATAAATTCTGGGAAAATTTAATCCACATTGCTCCATTAATTCACTTGCCTCTAGGCAATCTCATATTTTGTCATCCAGCCACAGTGGGTTTCTCACTAATCTTCCAAATTTAATAGGTACATTTCTGCTTTCACGTCTTGTATAAAAGTGGGCCCCTGGGCTCAAATGATCTTTCCAATTACCGGAATTCTATCCCATCTGTCAAGGCTGATACTGAAAGTCCCTTGATAACTTAAGTCTTCTAGGTTCCTGTATAAGTGAAAACATTCCTTTATACCTCAGTGGTAGAGTCCTAAGTAATCCCTATTTATAACACTATACTAGCAAAGGTAAGCAGTGGAAGGAAATGGGCAGTGTTCCATAAAACCTTTTAATTCTATAATCCCAGTCCCAAGGTCTTGTCTTCATACCTTTATTATTTTTCACAAGGATTAAGTAGCCTTGAGAAAGCTTGCACTAAGAACACTTCAGAAAAAGGCAATTTGTAGATCAATGCACACAGGATAAAAATAATAAGAAATTAAAAAACCAAACAGAATTCTGTGCAAACACTAATAAAAAATTTATACATAATATCAGTCCTGACCAAACTTACCTTTTTCTTGACAAGAGACAGTGATATTTGTTAGGACTCTTACTCCATGAGCTGCAATGCCCCTGTTATTATGGTAACAGCATTCTTGGGCTAATTTGACTAAATCAGAGGATCTGGGGGAAGAACTCACATTTCCTGAACAAGCAGAGAGAAGTAGTACAGACTGTAATTCATTCAAACAGTTCAAAAGCAGTTCAGCTTAAAGGTTCAATTGGCTTACTTTTAATGAGAAAATCTTTAACAATAAACCTTAACAAAATTTCCTACTTTGACCCCATCATCAATATGTATCACCAATTCTCTTTCCCCAACAAGATACTTAGAAAACTTATGTGCCACATTTGAAATTTTGTAACATAAGCCTTATGCTATATTTTAACTTATAGTAGAGAAGCTCTCAGTAATAACTGAGTAAGCTTCAAGAATAAGGAGATTAAAGCTTGTTTAACGTTTTAGAAGAGTCTCTTATTACTGTCTTTCCTTCTGCTTAATTTTCCATGATTCTTGTCAGCTTCAACCTTGTCTCTCATACCAAGGGTCACTATATTTTTTTGAAGCAAAAGAGGACTCTATTAATAACTGTTCTGACAGACATAAACTAAGACTATCCTAGGCAGTGTGGGGCATATGGTTGCTTTACTGATTTCTGGTTTGCCATAAAACCCACAAGCTTAGGTGAAAACCTCAGTGTTTTTAAAACAGACAATGCATTAGAAAAATGAAACTATATACTCGTTTTTTTCCAAAACAATGAAAATTGTATTTTCTCCATTCTTTTTCTTGTCCCTGTAATATAAACAATGCAAATCCATCTATAAACATGTGTTATAAGCTACTTCTTTGTTTTTCCCCTCAAGATTAATCATAGGAAACTTGGGAAAAAGCCATGTGTGGTGGCTTACACCTGTAATCCTAGCACTTTGGGAGGCTGAGGCAGGTGGATCACTTGAGCTCAGGAGTTTTAGTAGCCTGACCAAAAGAGATCCTGTCTCTAAAAAAAAAAAAAGAAAAAACAACAAAAAAAGAAAAACTTGGAAAGAACAGAAAAATCTGAAGAAAACAAATAACATTCCCAACCACACAAATCATGATCTTATTGCTAACTTTCTGTATTCTTTCTTTTAAATCTTTTTTCCCCTATGAACACTAATATACTTTAAAAATTCATATATAATCAGAAGATACTGGCCAATATCCTGCTTTTAAAATATAGTATCTGTGATCATTTTTCTATGTTAACTTTTTGAGGCATGGTATTAATTTAATTCTTACTTATTTAGAAATGATTTTCTAGGAAATTCACATGGTTCATAAGGTACAACAAAAAGTAGAAAAAGGTAAAAGGTTAGTAAAAGTTTCTCTTGTACTCAATTTTATTAGTTTCTTATGTATCATCCCAGAGTCTATAAATTTGCAAGCGTATGTATTTCTTTCTTTACTTTTCCTTTTTTAACACACTGTTCCTTGATTTAATTCCCTTTAAGTATATCATGGAGTGCACTCCATGCTGTGTATTCTTTTTAATAAATTGCATTGATTTTTATTGTAGTGATGCATTATCATAATTGTTTAATGAGTTCCATATTGATGGATTTTTTTTATGCTATTATATTCTCAACTGACGGACTATTATACACAATGATGCTATCAATACTGTTATACATATGTCATTTGTCAATGTGTGAATATATAAGTAAGATAAATTCCTGGGAGTGGAGTTTCTGGGTCAGCTGTAATTTAACAAGTACTTCCAAATCACCCAAGCAGAGGTTTTAATAATTCACATTCACACCAGCAATGACAGAGGCTGTTTACGCACATCCTTGTAGACACAACATGTTTATTAAACCTTTGGATTACTGCCATTTGGATGGATTGAAACTATTTCAGTGTTGTTTTAATTTGCATTTTTCTTAGATATATGTGATACTGAATATCTTATATATTTAATAACCATTTGTTAGCAGTATATTTAGACATACACTAATTAAATGTGTTTTACAAACTACTTCTGGTTATACAGAAAAAAATTCTGTCATCCTAGCACTCTGGGAGGCCAAGGCGGGTGGAGTGCTTGAACTCAGGAGTTTGAAATCAGCTTGAGCAAAAGTGAGACCCTGTTTCAGGTGCCTGTAGTCCCAACTACTTGAGAGGCTGAGGCAAGAGGATCATTTATTTGAGCCTGAGAATTTGAGGTTGCTGTGAGCTATGATGCCATGACACTCTAATCAGGGTGAGATTTGAAATTCTGTCACAAGAAAAAAATATACTTAACATTTACTATTATCTATGGAAATATTCTAACCTTGGAAAATCCTTGACTTTTATTTCTTATGAAAACTAGTCTACTTACTTGAGCCTTGTGCTTAATTCCATATATATATAAACTACCTTTGACTAAACTTCAATAAGGAACAGACATCTAGCTTAAAAAGTGCTTGGTTCTTATAACCTGACATAATGCTTATAACTGTTTTTGGAATTAAAAAATAAAAATAAAGTTATGAATCTAGGTCAGTTTGAATAAAAAAAAAAAAGAATTCTGAGTCAGAACCCTTGGGTGCAGGCTTAGGCTCAGGCATTCCTTAATATGTGACTTTGGACATACTGTTAAATATTTGTGAGCCACAGTTTCAATACCTATCAATTTCCTTGCATGGGCCTCACTTGAAGGCTACTTGTAAAGTAATACTCTTAATATAAAAGCCACGATTAAATCTTCGCCTGTTGCAGCTCTTTCAAATGGTACCAGCCAAGCTAAGAAATAGATGGGCTGATTTAGGCAGAGAAAGAATCCACTGAAAGCATACTATGCATATAGTAGATTGCTTATAAAGGCTATGCTAATCTCTGCCACCCCCAGGAGGCATGCCTCTTTGCTAGGTGATTTTCCAGTTCCTCAAATAAAGAGGTATTATTTCTGCACCTCGCTGGGCTTGGCCATCTGGCTTACTCTGGCCAAAAAGATATTAGAAAACATGACCCAAGTAAAAGAATGAAAAGTGCTTATGTGTTGGTGGTCTGCTTTCTTTTTAGCTACACCTAGTACCTAAGAACCTGAGGTAAACAAGCCTAGATTAGGCTACCAAGAGTCACCTGAATGAGGACTAAGATGCCTTTCAACTTCTAGCCTGTGTATGTGGCTATCTTAGATCGCCAAGTCCTAGTCAAGGCTGCAAATGCTGGCAGTCATACCAGGTGAGCCCAGTAAAAATTGCTGATTCACAGAATTAGAGAAAATAAAAAGGTCATGGTTTCAAACTGTTAAATTTGGGGGTGCTTTGTTAGGTACTAAAAGGCAACTGAGAGAGTACTTCACAGAATTAGTGGAAAGTCTAGAAAACTAAAGGTTAGCAAACAAGTAAGAAAAAGGCAAGGCCAAAGAGCAGCCAAAATCACAGCCCCCCAAACAAGGAGGGAATCAGTCCAGTGAAGACAATGCTGCTGATTATTTGATGACACAGCTTACACTGAAGTCACAGGTACCACACATGGCAAACATCTACTGCTACAGTGCATCCTGGAAATGGATGTTGGTGAAGCTATTGCTATATCACCAGAACAGATTCTCCTACTGCCCCACTTCCTTATTGTCACTGGCTCCCAAATCAGTCAGTGACATGGAAATGATTAGTTGAGTCCATGCCACATGTTTGAGCCCCAGCCAGAGGGAGGCATGGCAAAAAATATCAGGTCTTTTAAGCTTCCTATTAAGACTTACATGGCAGGGAATTACTTTCATCCAGTTAGAAAGTTCATATGCTGTGCAGCCAAAAAAGGATAAATAAATATACATTATAGTTCTTTAATTAATTCAATTCAAATTAACTGTCTAGAAACAGAAACAATAAATTCCATTAAACTTGCATTGAAATGCAACTACAAAACACTTTAGCCTTAAGTCTGTTAGGCAAGCAATCTTCTCACTTGGCATTCATGAAGACATTTTAGAGTTAATTATCTTAAATAGGCAAGTAGGAAAGCATTATTGAACTGGGGTAAAGTTTTTTTTTTTTAAGCCAGTCAAATTTAGCAAGGGGTAAAGGTTTATTTTAATCATTTTTTAGAGAGATAATGTGTACCTAAAAGGAAGCATGTGACATTTGCTTTTAAAATTCACCACCACATGGCCTTTGAAATATTTGTATTCAAAGGGCACTTTGAGTCAGAGATACAAAAGCAAACCAGCTATTTTAGGCATCCTCAAAAATATTGTTTCACTCACATATAATTCAAAAAAAGGACAAATCTAGAAAAATGATGTTCATGAGTTAAGAGCAAGGCATCAGTTAAGAAATTATTTTCAGGGAGAGGGTGGGAAAAAATTATTTTCAAATACAACACCAGCAAATTATGGAATATGAGATTTTGAAACCTTCCTTGATTTTAAAGCTTATAGAGGAAATATTTGAAACATAAACAAAAACATAAAGGAATTAGCACATTATGCATATAGTATCTCTTTTCTTTTCCTTACCTGGAGCTATGCTGAAGTAATGTTTGATGGCAATGGTCCCAGACAGTGTGGAAAGCACAGATAACATTCCTAGTTTTAAGCTGTCATAAGGAATCTGGAGGGCACATTCACAGAGTGCCTGAAATATAGAAGAGAAATGAACACATAAGTTAAAACATCAATATACATCTAAACTGTCTACTACATTTAGATTTTCTAGCTTTTATTAAAATTATATCTTAATGTCTTTTTTTCATGTTAAAAATCGTAAGTTAAACTGCCAAACTTCTTTTGAAGCCTAAGGAAACATAGTAACTAAATGTAAATTGGTAACCTGGTACAAAAAGAGGACAGTGAGTAAAATAACTAAAGAAACCTAAGTATAAACTTTGGTTAATAATAACAATGTATCAATACTGGTTCGTTTATAAAAAAAAATGACCATACTAATGTAAAATGTCAATAATAGGAGAAACTGAACGTGAGGTATGAGGGAACACTCTGTACTAACATCTCAAATTTTCTATAAATGTAAAAGTATTCCAAAACCTCCACCATATTTTGCTTACAAAAGAGATATATTAGTTGTGTATTTTTTTTTAAATAACAGAAAATGTGGCATTTTATCTAGTTTATGAGTGGACCTATTCTCCTCCCATTTCTGTTCATTTACTCTACTCTTGACTAAGGTAGTCTGAAGCATACCAGAACAAAATGCTATTTTTGCTTTCAATGCAATGAACTATGAATACATGTTCCCAATATTGAACGCGAACACGTGTCTCTGTATCATATGACACATGTAATATAGTCAAATAGCTGTCTTACTAAATTAACCTAATTCCCATTTTCCCACAAAGATTCAGAAAACGAGCAAAACTAAAGTCTAAGGGGAAAACAAAGACAGCAACAAAATTTGGGAAGGAAGGATTTACATAATCTGATTATAAAGGGCACATGGAAAAATAAGAAATCCAAAACAGTTCTAACTAGAAATAGATTCAAAAATATATTAGAGTTAATATATGATAACTGGCATTTAAAATCAGAGAGCTAATTCAATAAATACTGCAAAGACACCTAGCAAGTCAACTGAGTTAAATAAAACATGATCCCTATTTCTTTTTTTATAGTAAATAAAAATCTTTTAAAAGTACTAAGAGTTAACATAGAAAAACAGAAAGTAAAAAGGTAATTGACAAAACCAGAAAAAATATTCATGTTATGTCAAATCGTAAAGGTCCTTATATAATAAGGTCCAGAAACTCTTACTAATAAATAGATACAAATACAATGAAAAGGTGGTAGGCCACAAAAAGAACTTACATAAATGCCATTTAAATAAGATGTTTAACCCCATTCATAATTTGCAAAATTTAAAATAAGTGTCACTTTTAACTTATCAGATTAGCCAAAGTTCAAGTCTGATAATATATAATGCTAAAGAGTGCACGGAAATAGGTATTTTCACACATTGTTGGTAGAAGGGTAAAATGGTATAAATCTCATTGGTGGTCAATTTTTAAAATAGCTATTATTAGACCCAGAAATTCCTCATCTAGAAATTTAAGTTCATAAAGGTAATTTTTTATAAACTATTCAATACAATGATATCAACAGTAATAGAAGTATTGCAACAACTCTAATGTCCATCAGTGGGGGACTGGGAATATATCAAGGGAGCACCACACAGCTGGCAAAAGAATACAGTAGATCTGCCTGCTAATGAGACATGTTCCCCAAGATGTACTGTTCAGCGGTAAAAAATTTAGAACATACTATAGGAAAATGAAATGAAATGCTAATAAATACATACTGTAGGGCTTGGCGCCCGTGGCTCAACGGGCTAAGGCGCCAGCCACGTACACCTGAGCTGGCGGGTTCGAATCCAGCCTGGGCCCACCAAACAACAATAATGGCTGCTGCAACCAAAAAATAGCCGGGCGTTGTGGCGGACGCCTGTATTCCCAGCTACTTGGGAGGTGGAGGCAAGAGACTCGCTTGAGCCCAGGATTTGGAGGTTGCTGTGAGCTGTGATGCTATGTTACTCTATCCAGGGTAACAGCTTGAGGCTCTATCTCAAAAAAAAAAAAAATACTGTACTTTTCATTTGTTCAGAAAAATGATGGGATAAACGCATGCTAGCATACTGATGACAAGGTTTAGAAAGAATACATAAGAAACTAGTAACAGTGATCATCTGCAGAGGAGACCTATGGGAAGAGATGAAAGAAAAGACTTGCATTTTACTCACTGTACCCTTTGAATGCTAGGAATTTTTTATCATGTGCATGCATATTTTTTCAATTGAAAGAAAAACCTAGTTAACAATTAAAAAAAGCATTAGTAGCAATAATTTTCATGGACGGAATGGAAAAATGCAGTAGGTTTCTGGTACTGGAAGAGAAGATAGTCTAGGTAATGCAGAAAGAACTCTAGCAATGAGGCCACGATATGGGGGTGTTTAGGTGTGGCCTAAAAGAAGGGATGTTCAAAAGAGATGGGGACTAAGAGAGAAAGAGGATTAGGCCCTTGAAAGCTAGGCAGTGCAATTTAAACTTCATGACAAAGAAGAAAGGAAAGCCAGCAATAAAGGCATCTGAAATGTTAGCACAGATTCTTCTGGCAATGGTAAACAAAACAAGGAAACGAAGAGCTGTGTATTAAGGAGGACAACCAAATCCTATGGCAGTCATCGAAGCAAGTGGGGATAATGGCCTGAAGTAGAACTTGGGGACAGAAATGGTGGCCAGAGGATGAGTATGACACACATTTAGAACGATTATAATATGAAGGAATGAAGAAGAAGAACTCAATGATTATTAAGAAATTTCAAACTAGTGACCAGACTCCTCTAATGAAGAGTGAAAATGTATGGGAATATGCCAATTTCAGAAGGACAGAAAACTGGAAGAAATGTGAAATCCAACAAGTATCTACTAGGCATTTGGAAACTAAAAGTAGCAGATTTTTAATTGAAGACTCACATCAGAATTCTGGCTCTGGCACTTACCATTTGTGTGATCTGAGCCAATTATTGTAATCTTTGAGTCTCAACTTCTTTGTCTGTAAAATGGGGGTAAATTTATAAAGAAATGCTGGTTTTCATATAAAATATCTCTGGAAAAATGTGCAAGAAATTAGACATTAGTTGCCACTGGGCAAAGGAGCTGTGTGGATGGAAGAATAGTAAGTGGGAAATATTCACTATACATCCTTTTGTAGCTTTGCAGTATTGACCACGTGAATGTTATCTGCATTTACAAAATTGAATTAAAATTAAAAATAAAATATAAATGAAGTGACACCAATTGTCTTGTAAGATTAAATAGCCACCAGAAGTCAAAGCACTCTATAACCCATACAAACTACTATGTTAGAAAGTAATATAGAAGTTCGGGTAAAAGTAGACTGTTGAAGGCTCCACTTATTGGCATTAAGGGAGGCCATCAGAAGGACAAGGAATAAATAGAAGAAAGCAGAGGGTCAAGGATTCAACTCTGAAGAAAAGGGGCAGTGAAGAATACAGAGAAGGCACATTTAGAAAAGAATGATGGACATTAGTGCCAAAGAGGCCAAGAGAAGGGGTAGGTAGACAGTGTCAAATGTATTAAATACTTCCTAGAGATCACAGATGTGGAAGTGAGTACCGCACCCCTAGCTGGATGGCTTTTTGAAGGAGGCAGGATGACAGTTGGGGTGGTGCACAGTGAAGTAAGCCCCAATACTCGAGTAATGATAGTCAAGGTATCTGGCTGATTGAAGACTGCTGCGCGTGGTTCTTTCTCCTCCGCAACCCCTTCTTCAGCATTCCTGCTGTTTGGACTCTGACCAAGGTCGTCTATGACTTGTCTTCCTACATACAGTGAAAGGAATGTCTTTTGAGAGTTGTGACCAAGGAAAGGCTTGGCTACTGACACACTGGGAGCAGATGGACTACAGGCTCCAGTTTACCTCTTTTGGCACATTCCTCAGCATCTCTCCTATGGTGCCCTGCCTCCTGGTCAGCATCTACACCAAGTATGATACTCCTTACTTTCTTAACATAGCCTCACTGCTCAGAGTACTGATGCCTGATTTGTCTCAGTTGCATCAACAAATACTGAGGGATGGGGCTGGGTTCAGCTCCACAGGCTTGGGGAAACAGGACCTATAACATCCTTCCTTTCTTCTCCATACTTTCTTCTGTATCTTGATAGCCTGAGAACTATATAATCTTTCTTGTGCTCCTAGGAAAAGAAGATTGGAAAATAGGATGTCCTGGCCCAGTCCTGCTAGGGGCAAATTTCTTTGAATCAGCAAAAGCACATGAGGTAAGAGCCAAATCATTATCTTCTACAGCAGGAAGCCATGTTTGGGGTAGCTTGTTCGGTGATCATGTTTTTCCATATCTTCCACCCCATCACCATAGTTTTGTTTTGCTATATTTTTCTTAGAATATAAAGATAATTTTAAATATATATAGAAATATACACACACAAAGATGATAAAGGCAGAAAAAGCCTTTGGCTTTCGCATTAAGAACACTGGTAGCCTTTTAAGTACCTAAGCAAAGTGACAGGGCAACAGTTCTAAATGCAAACACATAAAAGAAAGAGGAGGGGATAAAGAAATAAAATCAGATACAGATGCTATTTTTGACATTCAAAAGAAGGAATTTTTTAAAAAGTGATTTTTAGTTGTTATTATAGTTTTTATTTATTCATTCAAATGCTTAGGCTATTTCCATTTGTCCACTTTTATTGCCTAAATTGTCCTGCCTTGTACTGTTCATTAGTTTGTTTTTAGGACTAATATCCTCAACCAGACTGGTCTATGTCCTTTGCTCTGGGTATAACAGACATTTAGCCTTCTATGATAATCACAAAGGCAAGGGAGACATTTTATAAAGATGGTAACGTAAGCAATTTTAAAAAAGAATTTTATCATTTGAAAAACTGAACAAAACTAGAAAAACTTATGATAAAATTATTTAAATGTTATTTTCTGATTTCTGACACCTAGCACATTATTGGGTCTTAGTAAATACATAATGTTTAAAAGTTCATTAATTCAAACCATAAGTATAATAAAGCAAATCACGAAGTTCCCCAAAGATAGAACATCAATCTTATTTAAATGATGAAATCTGGATCAAGTGTCTGTTTTAAGGACATTACTTATCACAAAATTATTCTTTTTCTTTTTTTTTTTTTTTTTGAGACAGAGCCTCAAGCTGTCACCCTGGGTAGAGTGCTGTGGCATCACAGCTCATAGCAACCTCCAATTCCTGGGCTCAAGCGAGTCTCCTGCCTCTGCCTCCCAAGTAGCTGGGACTACA
>CAUYON010127001.1:0-13569 GCA_963573935.1 Arctocebus calabarensis | reverse complement strand
TATTGAATCATGGCTGTGTACATTAGTTCAACCATGGGGTACAGTGTGGGGGCTTCACATGCAATCTGAGATATTTTTATCAACCTGATTGACATACCATTCGTGATATTTTCTCGTTTACTATATGAAAACATTTTTGATACGTATTTAGAAGTTTTCTCCTGATCCTTCAAATATGTACCACACAAGTGATCTCACCCTTTGTCCCATCTCCCCCCACCCTCTCCCTCTCCTTCCCTCCCTCTCCTCTTTCCCTGTCTTCCTGTGCAATAAATGGGTTGTAGCCTTCTAACAATTAGAATTATGTTTAATGTTTAGGCAAAATGTGGGGATTAGAAAGTGAAAAAAGAGTAAAATGAAGGAGAACAGAAGGTTTGCAGGTAGGACTTGGGGTCCGTATTAAGACAGTTGAGTCGGAAACACCTAGTATTTGGGGAAAAGTTAAAAAAATGTTTATTTATTTCAGATTAATATGAGGTTACAAATGATTAAGTTACATTGTTTCCACTTGTACTCTCATATGAATGAAATTTTTGTCAGTGGTGAGAGGTGTAGGTCCAGTCTCCTGCATGTGGCTAACCAGTTCTCCCAGTGCCATTTCTTAAATAGGGATTATTTTTCCCAACAAATGCCTTTGTTTGCTTATGTAAGATCAGATGATGATACATGACTGGGTTCATCTCTAGGACCCCTATTCTATTTCATAGATCTATATCTGTATTTTGTGCCACTGCCATGCTGTTTCAATCACTGTAGACTTGTAGTTTAACTCGAAGTCTAGTAACAAGATGCCTCCAGGTTTGTTTTTGTTTCTTAAAAATGTATTGGTCATTCAGGGTGTCTTCTGATTCCATAGGAAATAAATTAGTATATTTTTAAATGTACTCTTATTTCTTTTAGTATACTAGGGAGCACTAAGATATGTTCCTGTGGAGGGGCTAGAATCAGGTCAGAGTATTGTTTCAGAATCATCAAATTCTACCCTGAACTTGTCTTCATTGAGATTTCATTGTGCAAAAACTCAATGCCTTTGGAAGGGGGCTTGTGGAATATCCCTGGCATTTATGAAGGATTTTCAATTGGTTAGGCTGAATGGAAATTTGTTTAACAATATTTATTTAGGATTTAAAGTTCTCATTATACAATAGTTTAAACAATTCTTAAAGAGCTACATTCTTTTAGAATAAAAAAGCATTCCCTAATAGGTATATTCAATCCCCAACCCTTGATATGTGGATAGTATATTGGCTACTATAGTAACAAGAATTTATAACCAAATTCCTGTCTCATCAAACCTCATGTGACTTCATGCTGAGAAATTATAGAAGGAGAAGTAAGCTAATAAAACATATTTCTACTTTTATCCACAAAATATATGAGAAATGCCCAAAATAAGAGGCCTTTTTTTTTTCTTTCAAAGAGACAGTCTCACCTTGTTGCTCCAGGCTAGAATGTCATTTTTTTTCTTTCAGAGAGAGAGTCTCACTGTGTTGCTCCAGGGTAGGATGTCTTGGCATCAGCCAAACTCACAGCAACCAAAACTCATACACTCAAGTGATCCTTGTGTGTCACCCTCCTGAATAGCTGGCACTAAAGGAACATACCACAATACTCAGCTATTTTTTTCTATTTTTAGTAGACATGGGGTCTCATGGCTCAGGCTGGTCTTTAACTTTTGAGCTGAAGGGATCCTACCTCATCGGCTTCCCAGAGTGTAAGGATTACAGGCACCAGCTATCACACTGGGGCAGAATGTAATGTATTTAATAGCCAAATGCCTTTTCTTAGTTTGGGGATTGATATTCTCCAAGACAGTAATCTATAGAGGTCTTTAAGATAATCTGTTTAAGTTTATAGGCAAGAAGCACTTAGGTCATGGAGAAACTTGGATGCATATGGGGCTACTAAGTTAGAAAGTATTTAGCTTTGGGTGTGGAATTTTCTTGCCATTCTCTCCTACTGTGCCTTTTGCAGTAATCACTAGTTATATATTATGCTATTTCTTGCTGAACCTGCCTGCAGACACAGAATATTTTTCAACATAATAATTGAGGACACTTTCCCCATTGGTTTTGACTTACTATGAAAATTGAAAACTTTCTCATGCCTCCTCCAGACGAATAGGAAGATATCTTTGAGTTGAAACTTGATTTTTACTTAGAAAATATTATTTATACATCTTTCATGTTACAAAGGCAGTAAAGTGCTTTTGTATAGTTTAGCTATAAACATACATGAAATATGAATTTAAACACAGTAGATGTAAGCAACGATCTTCTTTCTTCCAGACACTGAATATGTAGAAGCATGTGATATGAGGGTCTTTCTATTTTGTTTTAACATCCATTCATTTTATTAGTTTGTTGGTAAGGCCTACCTGGACATATTAGTAGCAACTTACTCATCAGTGTCTTTGAAACTTAGTTGCCAAGTAAGTGAAAATGCACTTATAAAATCCAAGAAACCTAACAACATGAAGAATTAGCAAAGGTTTTGACTCATTCCTACAAAATGCACTTTGGAGAAACCATGGAAGGGAGGGGAAATGCATACTTGAACAATAGTTGACAAGTTAGTTTTTCTCTCATACTATGAAAATTTTGAAAGATGACAAACTTGCTCATGTATTTTAAGTTGATAGTTTAAATATGCAATATGGTAAAAGGTCGTAGTTCTTAGCATATTGCAAATGTTTACAATAAAAGTGTTATTAAGCTTTTCAATAGAATCCAATGCATGTAAATACTACTTTTATGGGAGCTCTATACACAATAGAGAGAAAATCATGAATCATGGGTATAGGAGGATTGTTTAGTAAATTATATTAATAAAATTAGCTCATTTTATGAAAAAAATAGAGTTCAGTTCTTTCTCATCACCATATACAAACTATGGGACTTCAGATAAGTTTATGACCTAAGTGTTAAAGGTAACATTAAAAAGTTTATACAACAATATATACATCATTTTTATTATCTACATTTGAAGAATGAATTTTTAAACAAAACTTCAAAGTCTCAAAGGCAATTCAAAAACCTAATGAATTCAATTGTACTAAAATTAAGGATTTCTTTTTAATAGAAGATAAGAGGAACAATATTAAAAGAAAGGTGACCAAATGAGAAGGTACTTATACTGTCTAAAACAAAAACAACATTAAAAGGAAGTAACCCCAATTGAAAAATTAGAAAAAGTTATGAACTGCAATTTTACATCAGTGGAAACCTCCAAAACTAAGAAGATGGTAAAGAGATAATATAATTAATCAGTAATGAGATAATTCATGCACATTGAATAAGACAATTTGTATCTGTTAGACTGACAAAATTTGTAGATCTTAATCATGGCAAGTTTTCTTGTGGCTGTGGGCAGAAGGGAATCCTCATTCACTGTTAGTATGTACATAGGTGCAGCCATTCTAGAAAACCAACAAGGGCATTTATTCAAACTACAATAGAGATATCATACTTTTGACCCCAGCAGTTTAGCTGAATATTTTAAAGAGACTTACACACAGGTTCATATATAGACATATAGAAAGACATTGGAGTTTTTATTTCATTATTTACTGTCAGAGAGCATTGGAAGCAATCTTGCCATTATTGGGGGAGACTTAGGTTAAAAAATGGTGGATATGGCAGTTATACAAAACAGATTAAGTCCACTTATAATAAAAAGTTGTATGAAAAAAGTTGGTAACAGTATAAGATGGATAGTCCAAATTCCATTTACATAAATTAATAATACAATATGCAAATATATATGCAGTTCATAGGTACATATATGAATAATAGGATACATATTAAACCCATTATAGGTTACCCTTAGTGAGAGGAGAATGGGAGTGTAATTTTGAAATTAAAGGGAATAAAAATGGGCAAAGGTCGTGAGTAGACATTTTCCCAAAGAAGATATAGAAATGCCCAACAAGTATATCAAAAAGTCTTCAACATTGATCTCTAATCATTAGGGAAATGAAAATTGGGATCAATGAAATATCACCTAACATGTGTTTAGGATGGCTTTAAGCAAAACAAGAGACAACAAGTACACAACAGGGTGTGGAGAAATGTGTACCCTTGTTAATTGGTTGGTATAAATTTAGAAAGGAAGATAATTTATAATTTAGCCATTATAGAAGGTAAGATGGAGATTCCTCAAAAATTATGGGCAAGAAACTTGAAACAGGAACTTCTCTGAACAAGACAGGTGCATGGCCTACAAACACATTTAAAAATGCTCATCATCTTCAATCATCGGAGAAATGTAAATCAAAACCACTTTGAGATATCATCTAACTCTAATAAGATTAGCCTGCATCACAAAATCCCAAAACTACAGATGTTGGCATGGATGCAGAGAGAAGGGAACACTTCTACACTGCTGGTGGGAATACAAACTAATACGAGCTTTCTTGGAAAGAAGTTTGGAGCATACTCTAGGTATTAAAAGTGGACGCACCATTTGATCTTGCAATTCCTCTAGTAGGTTTACACCCAGATGATCAAAAGTCATTTTACAGCAAAGACATTTGCACCAGAATGTTTATCGCAGCCCATTTTAATGAAATAAAAACTCCATTGCCAAGTCACGGAAGCAACCCAAATGCCCATCTACCCACAAATGGATTAAGAAATGGTGGTATATGTATACCATGGAATACTATGCAGCCATAAAAAAGATAGAAATGTTACTTTGTTTTATGTTTACCTGGATGGAGCTAGAACATATCCTTCTTAGTAAAGTATCTCAAGAATGGAAAAAAAATGTATCCAATGCACTTAATACTACTGTGAAATAAGTATATAATCACCTACACATTCATAGGAATGGTAAAACATAACTATAGTCTAGAAAGAAGAAGGGCAGAGGAGGGAGAGCGGTGGAGAATCGGGAAGACAGGAGGAGGGAGGGGATACAGGGGTATCTCACCTAACGTGCATAATGCAATGATACATTTCAAATTATTAAGAATAGAGTATAAATGTCTTACCACAACAAATATGAAAGTGAAGAGATGATTATGTTAATCAGTTAGATGTAAGCTTTCCACATTGTATATCAAACCAGCACATTATACCCCATAAATGCATTAATGTACAGTTATGATATACTAAAGAATAAAAAAAGAAAAAAATCATAACAGAACTACTATATGACCCAGAATTCTCTCCATTGAGTACATAGCCAAAGGAAAAAATAAGCAACTTATAGAGATATCTAACCTCTGATGTTCATTGTAACATTATTCATAATAGCCAAATCATGGAAATAACAAACGTATCTACCAATGAATAAATGCATAAATAAATTTATATATACACATACTTGTGTGTATATATTGACCACCATACATTGACCACCTCCCTAAATTCCCTTAACTTTCATAGATGTAATATGCACACATGTATATATCAGTACAGTAAGCCTAGTCCCTTATATTGACCACCTCCGGATATTGAATAGTTTGTTACAGTCCCTTAGGCGGTCACTTTCAGAAGTTCTACTGCACACAGACACACACACACACAGAACAGAATACTATATCATTCAGCCTTAGAAAAGGAGATAACGCCATTTGTGACAACATGGATGAAACTAGAGAACACTATGAAATAAGTGAAATAAGCCAGATGCAAAAAGACAAATACAACATGATAATAGAATAGTAGTAACCAGTGAATGAGGGTGTGTGTGTGAAAAGATTGGGAAGATGTTGTTAAAAGGAAATAAAATTTTAGTTAGGTAGAAGGAATAAGATAAAACAAAAAATTAAGAAAAAGTAACTGGAAAGGGGTATAAAAAGATTTCTGAGGTGCTCTTTTTGACCCAGGTATTTGTTACATGAGTGGTCAAGTTGTGATAATCCATTGAGCTGGTTATTGAAACCACCCTCTGTAAGGTTGGTCTAATATCGTGGTTGATAGCTGCCTGATGCATTGTCTATCTCATCAGGTGTTGTTATCATTACTGCTTTTATGACTTGCCTATGTAAATAATATGAAATTGACAGAAAATAAACCACATTCTCTTGCTGCTTTATTGGTGCCCTAATTCAGCAGTTTCTCAAGTGAAATTAAATAAGCCCTCTAACAAGAGAGAGTCAACAAAGGAAATAGTCTTGTAACAATTATTGTTGCCTAATGTTATCAAGCTATTTAAGAGTCTTTGAACAAGTAACATTTCTTTTCTGAATTTTGGTTTCCTTTGTTAAAAAATCTACGCTACTTCCCATGGTTATTGTGAAGATTATATGACAGAGTGTGTGAAAACATTTTTTAACCTTTAAAATATGATCTGCACTTGTTATTGGACTCCTGGACTGTGTAGCCTAAACCAATGTGCATAAGTGAATTGCCTACTTATCTAAACATGTTGGATGAACTGCACAATAGCATGGTAGAAGGTTATTTTCATTATTTTCTGAGGGGCCTACTGAGTGCACAACACATATGGGGTGAAAGAAGCCAAGAGGTATAGTATAACAAGCTTGACCCAGTTAGCCTTAGTTGTTGAGAGAGAACCGTGTGTTTTAAGAAGAGTGTGGTGGCTATTACCCTGTATTTTCTTGGTCCAATCCCCTTTGAGTTAATTTCAGTCCTAAATAGAGAGAGAACTATAGATATAAATGCAAAAAGTGATTTAATTAATCCAAATTTGTGTTGTTTATAATAGAATGTGATGCAAAGGGAATTTCAACATTTGTTCCCATTCTTCACAGACAATTTTGCTCATTTAAGGTTTTCAGGGAATCATTGTCAAAGCCCAGGAAGACACAGAGAGAGTATGAGTTAGAGTAGAAGACTGCAGAACTGAGTGCTTGAGGTTGTCAGAGGCAGCAATGGTCAGTGAACATGGTGATATTAAGATTAAGTGATAGTGGTGTACCTAGCTATCTGGACTTATTTAAAAGAAAATATGAGATGTACCCTGGAAATTCTCAGAAATACTTGAAAGTGTAGTGATCTTAACGAGAGCCTGAGGCCTTTCTGGAGTGAATGGGATGGGAAAGACAGTGCTTTTCAGCCTTATTTATCTCATGGCACACTTGAACCAACAGTTAAACTTCCAGGCACACATAATTCATGTTGATCAAAAAAAGAGTAAAAAAAATCATACTCACTGTGCTTTGACTTTCTTTCAAAAATTAATTAATGATCATTAAAAATTTTCCTGTACACTTAAGATCCTTTCACAGCATGCTAGGGTGCCATGGTACAGTAGTTGAAAATCACTGGGATAAGAGGATAAAAAAAAATGGGTAGATATTAGTAACATGATTCAGCTGTGATTACTTGCACAATCACAAGAAATACTATTCACATATAAATCTATGTGACACAATTTTGAACTATGAAGCCTTAGAGCAGCCCATTCTCACTAGGTAATGGGAAATGTCTCCTACTCCCTTGTTACCACCTAGACCTTACTTTCCCTTGGGCATGCACTATAATCACCAATATTTCATGTAAAATTTATCTCCTCCAAAGAGGAATGTCTTGGAGGTAGCCTATTTAAAATTATGTAATAAACATCCAGTCTAACATAATCACATTTATAGCTTGAATTAAATCCAAATCTCCCAATATTTAGTATGTTGTTAAATGAGGATTAAGCTACACAGTTTCTTATTCTTCAGAACATTATCACAAGAGAAAGTAGATAAAGCCATTCATGGTAAAATTTTAAGCTTTATGTATGGTCTTTCCCCTCTGTACAAGTAAATCAAGTGAACAGGGTGCAATCCCTTCTTTTTTAATATATTAATTCATCCATATTAAAGACACGATGAACTAGAGCTAGAAAATATTGAATGTAATTCCCTAGCTATGACCCCTGTTCTGTCTTCCTTCTAATTCATACCATAACCAAATAATTGGTATGACAAAACACTTGGGATAGTAAGCTGATGAAATTCAAATGAAGCTAGGATATATTTTAAGAATGTAGTCAGTCTTACCCAGAAATTAAACAGCCTATATTCAGTTGTACAGAAATTGATCTTATCAGTGAGTATCAGCAACATGGTGAAGTGAAAAGATGAGTCATGTTCTGCCAATTATTAATAAAATATATCTTTTCCCACTTTGAGGTCATCTTTTTGCTTTACTTGTTGTATCCTTAGCTGTACAGAAGCTTTTCAGCATAGTTAAGTCCCATTTGTTAGTTTTTATTGTTGTTGTAATGGCCATTGAAGTCTTTGTCATAAAGTCTTTCCCCAGTCCAACATCATCAAGAGTTTTCTGCACACTTTCTCCTAAGATTTTTCTTGTTTCATGTCTTAGACTTAAGTCTCTTATCCATCTTGAGTCAATTTTTATAAGGGATGAAATGTGTGAGTCTAGTTTCAGTCTTTTACAAGTGGTTATCCAGTTCTGTTAGCACCATTTATTGTATAGGGATTCTTATGCCCCACTGTATTTTGTTTGGTTTATCAAAGATCAGATGGAAAGTAGAGACTGGTTTCATCTCTTGGTTTTCTATCCTGGTCTATATGTCTATGTCTCTACTTTTGTGCCAATACCATGATGTTTTGATTATTGTGGACTTGAAGTCTGGTAGAGTGATGCCTCTGATTTTGTTTTTATTACTTAGCTATACAGATTTTTCTCTGGTTCCATACAAAATGAAGTACTATTTTTTCCAGTTCTTCCAAACATGGTGTTGGTATTTTAATAGGGATTGCATTGAATCTGTAGATTACTTTGGGTAGAATAAACATTTTAACAATGTTGATTCTTCCCAGCCAAGAGCATGGTGTGTTCTTCCATTTATTAGAGTCTTCTGAAATTTCTTTTCTTAGGGTTCCATAATTCTCTGTGGAAAGATCTTTCACCTTTTTTGTTGGGTATATTACTAAATATTTCATTTTATCTGAAGCTATTATGAAGGGAATTGTGTCCTTGATTTAATTCTGAACATGACTGTTATTGGCATATACAAAAGCAACTGATTTGTGGATATTGATTTTATTTTTTATTTATTTTATTATGATTTATTTTTTTTTTTGTAGAGACATTGTCTCGTATTATTGCCCTTGGTAGAGTGCCGTGGTGTCACACAGCTCATAGCAACCTCCAACTCCTGGACTTAGTCAATTCTCTTGCCTCAGCCTCCCGAGTAGCTGGAATTACGGGCATCCACCACAAAGCCTGGCTATTTTTTTGTTGCAGTTTGGCTGGGGCTGGGTTTGAACCCACCACCCTCAGTATATGGGGCCAGTGCTCTACCCACTGAGCCATAGGCACCACCTGTGTATGTTGATTTTATACCCTGATACATTACTCTATTTCCTGATGATTTCCAGGAGTTTTGTAGTTGAGTCTCTGGTGTTTTCTAAGTATAAGATCACATCATCAGGAAAGAAGGAGAGTTTGACCTCCACTGCCCCCATTTGGATGCTCTTTACATCCTTCTCCTGACTGATTGCATTGGCTAGAAGTTCCAGAACTAGGTTGAATAATAGTAGTGATAGTGTGCATCCCTTTCTGGACCCACTTCTAAGTGGAAAAGCTTTGAGTTTTACACCATTCAGTATGATGTTAGCTGTGATGATAGAAGGCTTCAATCACTTTCAGAAATGTGCCACCTATACCTATTTTCTTAGGTGTTCTTATTAGAAAAATGATACTAAATTTTGTCAAATGCTTTTTCAGTATCTATTGAAAGGATCATATGGCCTTTGTTTTGCGTCTATTGATATGATTATTACATTTATGGGTTTGTGAAAAGATATTTGCTGGGTATCAATCTGACACAGCGTTGATGTTGATAACTAGAATGTACAGAGAACTCAAATTAATTAACAGAAAAAGAATAAACAATCCCATCTACCTCTGGGCAAAAGATATGAATAGAACCTTCTCTGATGAAGGCAGACAAATAGCTAACAAACATTTGAAAAAAATACTCATTGTCCCTGATCATCAGAGAAATGTGAATCAAAACCACCCTAGGATATTACCTAACCCCAGTGAGAATAGCCCACATCACAAAGTCTCAAGCTGCAGATGTTGGTGTGGATGTGGAGAGAAGGGAGCACTTTTACACTGCTGGTAGGACTGCAAACTAACACAACCTTTTTGGAAGGACTTATGGAGAATCCTCAAAGAACACAAATTAGACCTCTCATATGATCTTTCAATCTCATTACTAAGCTCTACCCAGAAGGAAAAAAATGTCTTTTATCATAAGGATATTTGTATTAAACTGTTTATCACAGCTCAATTTACAATTGCTAAAACCAGGAATGGATTAACAAGCTGTGGTATGTGTAAACCATGGAATACTATTAAAGTTAGAATATAAATGTCTTAACACAATAACTAAGAAAATGCCGTGAAGGCTATGTTAACCAGTTTGATGAAAATATTTCAAACTACATATAAAACCAGCACATTTCCCATCCTTGCATTAATATACACAGCTATGATTTAGTAAAAAAAAAATAATAAAAAAATAAGAAGATAGAGACTTGACATCTTTTATATTAACTTGGATGTAGGTGGAACACATCCTTCTTAGTAAAGCATCACAAAAATGAAGAAGGACAAATCCAATGTACTCAGTTCTACTATGAAGGTAGCAGATGATCTAATACAAAGCGTGGGATAGGGTAATGAGGGATTGAGGAGATGGAAGGATGGGATGGGTGGTCATGGTGTATGGTGTACCTCTTGGTTGCAGGACACAATTACAAGAGGGACTTTACCTAACAATTACAATCACTGTAACCTAATCGTTTGTACCCTCAATGAATCCCAGATAATAAAATATAAAGTTTTTTAAAAAAATAAATGAAATATAAAAATAAATAAATGAAAATAGCCATCTATTGCCCAGTGAGTTTTGTGGAGTTCCTCACTTTATGTATCAACTTTAACACACCTTGGAAATAGGTTTCAATTTAAAATAAACATCTTTTGTTGTGGCATTCTCTAAGAAAGTGTGTTTCTGCCTGGACTTGTAACCAAACTTGGCAAAAAATGTTAAAAATGAATTTACATGTAAATGTAGATCCTCAAATAACTATTTAAATAGCCATCTGCATCTATTTATGAGAGAGGGATTTGAAAACAAGGACTTCAGAATTACACATTGGAGTGGTTCTGAAAAATATGTAACCTCTTTCAATAGCTAATTAACCTAGAATTACTAAAGAAAATGTAAGTGCTAGCTATGGTAAATAGTCGCTTATTGGAGCATGCATATTACTTCTTTGTCAAGGTTTTCTATAATGATATTTTTAGAAATGTATGAATGTCATAGTTAGATAATTACTATTAAAAAAACATGAACCAACTGAATATTTTACTTCACAAATGAGAGCAAATTTTTCTTTTTTGCCAATATTCTTGAAGAATATCATAGTTCTTAATTTAATAGTTCAGAACCCTCTTAGGATATGTGATATAATATTAAAACGTGAGATAAGATATTGTTATTTACTTTTACTATTTGGTAACTTTCTGAGTTTCTAAATACTTAGGACAATCACTCTAAATCCCTTACATGTTGCAGTGACATTACAATTGAGTTTTTGGAGGATGCTGTGTTCACTGTTTCACATATATTCAATTTCTACTACTTCTTTTTCTTTGAAAATACTTAATTCAACTGAACAAATACCTATTCTCTGAGTACTTCCCATATTTCTTCCTGTCCAGTAAGAAGAAGGATATTTTTGTAATTTACTGGTGAATTACAACTTTTCTGGAACATAATTTTTAATTCCGTAAACTGAGGCCAATATGTGGTTCATTACAATAGTTTTGAGATACATAAAAATCATGAAATGGAAAATCCATGCCTGCAAAAGCAAATAAAGTCCTCTCAGCAACAATGATAAGCCAAGATAGTTGAAACCTGCACAGGTGAATCAGAATGGATGCTGTTAACTATGTTTCTTGGAAATTAAATAATGGACGATAACAAAATCTGTCTCAAAACTTTCATAATGACCTATATAATAGATGACTAACTTAGAGGGCTGATTTTTGTTAAAGAATTTATATTTAATGCAGGAGAAAATAATTTGTAAAGCTCATTAGATAACGTGCAAGACAGCTTTGAGTTTGCAATGTCATCATTATTATTGATATGTTGTCTGATTAGTTAGAAGATCACTTTCATATAGAGCATGTGATTTTTAAGCCTTACTAAATCCATCAATAATCATATAGACCTGCATTAGAGATAGCTTTGGCTGTCTCACAGGGACATCTAGAAGGTTACACACAAGAAGATACTATGCCACAAAACATAATGCATCATTGGTGTTGTCCTGCTCCATAATATGTTTTATGAACTGTTTCTTTACAATTTCCAAGAAGATGTTCCACCCTTTTTTCTTTGAAACAAATCAATTCAAAACTCTATTTGTACCAATGATCAGAAATGGTCTGTTCTGTCACTTTTCTGAGGACAATGACTTCTCAAATCTCTAACAACCTGTTTTCCCTCTCTTCTTCCTATGTCCAATAGGAAGAGAGGTTCCAATAGGAGAGAGACTTGTACATTGCTCTTAAATGAAGCCAACGCCATCAATTTGTCCATTTCTTGTGAAAAGGTAGATTTTATAGATATGTTATCACTGGAGTTAAAGCAAAAACGAATTAGGATTCTGAAACTGAAAACTCACAAGGATAAGAATTGTTGAAAAAGGGAAAGAATATAAAAGATTTCATGTGTTAACTTCTAAAGATTTTGTGTCTTTGACACGAATATAGTGTTTTTGCATTTAAAAAAATTATGCATATGGTGTTGTAGTATAGATATCATGGTTTCTGATGTTTTCACTAAGTGCACTATTTCAGAGATCTACCTATGTGGCAATAAAAATACCTTGTTTATTGTTTATCCTGCTGCAGAGTATTCCATAGTGTATATTCATATTTTTTGATCCACTTTCTTGATGATGAATGCTCTGTTGCCTCCAACTTGAGTACCACAAACAACATTATGATAAATAAAAATATACATATCCTCTTATGGTTCTGCTTCTGAGTTTCTGTGAAGTAGTATTCTAGGAGTGGAAATTGCTGACTCATATGGTATATATATACTTAATTTTATTTAGTACTGCCACACTGCTCTGCAAAATGGATGTGCTAGACTATACTTCCATGTACATAGTATTCCCCAACATTTAGAAGTTTTGATAACAGTATGGAAGTCGAGTGGTAGCTTGTTGTTTATTATCCTTTCTTGAATTACTGGTGTCATATATTGTTTCCATTTCTGTGAACTTACTATTCATATTTTGCCAATTTTTCCTATAAATTTCTTGGAGTTTGTTTTGCTGTTAATTTAAGGAGTATCCTGTGTAGTCTAGATATGAGTCCCTTATTGGAAATTGATACTGAAGATATTGTCTCCCAATATGTAACTATTTCTTAACTCTGAATGTTTTTGCTTGAATAAAAACTCGTGGGGGGAGGATGGGTAGAGGGAGGGCAATTAGTGGGAACACACCTACGGTGCATCTTAGCAGGGTACTGGCGAAACTTATTAAAGGTAGAGTATTAATGTCTTTATATAGTGATCAAGGAAATGCCATGAAGGATATCT
>CAUYON010126999.1:0-47158 GCA_963573935.1 Arctocebus calabarensis | reverse complement strand
TGTATTCCTGTGCTATAATTGGGTTTTAGCCTTCATATGAAAGCTATAAATTAGCTTCATATTAGGGCTGAGTACATTGGATACTTTTTCTTCCATTCTTGAGATACTTTGCTAAGAAGAATATGTTCCAGCTCCATCCATCCATAATGACCAGCGTAATCCTCCAACGCAAAAGTAAACTCATCCAACAAACTAACTTTTGTTTCACTTATCTTCTGAATGATTCTTGTGTTCTCAATTTCATTTAATTCTACTCTAATTTTGGTTATTGCTTTTCTTCTGCTGGTTGCTGGAGACTAGGCCTGTCTTTCTCCAAGTTGCTAGGAGGGAAATCAGGGGTCACTGAGCATAGATATGAGTCCAGGGCTTTCCAGAGGGTAGGGGAAAGGTCTCCCCTTAACAGAAGTGGGACCCTAGAGAGACCACACCTCACCAGGGCAAAGTTAATGCTCTGGTGCCACAGTTTCCTCTTGTAGCAGGGAGCAGGGCCCACTTGGCTCAGCAGCCCACACAATGCAGAGATCTCATTAAACATACTGGCTTCCATCAGGCAACTGAGAGGGGGGGAGAGGAGGGTGGGCTGTCGGATCAGGAATGCAGAGAGAAAATTTGTTCACTTTTGCATCAGGCAGGAAGGAGACTCAGAGGTAGAAATTCCCAGGTGCAGGAGAACAGGAACTTCATGGCTCTTAATGTAGGGTGAGGCAAGAGGTCTTTTGTTCCCTGCTCGCTCAAAGCCAATGGCAGGCCTCCAGGTTGGGGTAGGGGTCTGCCCTCCCCTTGGCAACAAGCCTTCAGTCTAGTCCCTCCATACGTACCTGATCTCTGTTATCTTTCTTCCTCTTTCTCACCCTTGTAGCTTGTCTCAGTCAGGATGATGTGCACCTCGATTTCTTCTCCTTGTGCTCAACTCCCCAATTTTGACTTGTCCAAGTTATTTCAGTCCAACTTTTCTCCTGTTAGAGACAGGAGCTTTTGGCTAAAGCTGCCTCTAGTCAGCCATCTTGCTGATAATAGCACTTTTTAGCCACCTCAAATGTTTTTGTACGTTGCCAAGTGGCAGGCAATGTGAGGAGTTATGTCTCCAAGGGGCTAAAGGGCATTTGCTCCACAACCTGTTTGCTAACCTATAACAGTTTTTGATGGCGTGCAAGAACAGGAAAATAAGAAAAGAAAAAGAAAAAAGAGAAAGATTTGTAACCTAAAATCTCAGGAATTTGCCAACCAGAATTTATAACGGTAAACTAGCACTGGTGACCTAGACATGGGGAATTCAAATCCATCTCCTGTAAAAATACACCTCCTGTTTTTGTTTACACATAAGTCTTCACGTAAAGCACATGCAGTTTTGTGCCTGGAATTTAGTTATTGTCAGAATAAAATTAAAGTGAAAAATTCAACTGTCACTAGGGGTCACTAAAGTAGATGTAAAGAAAATCAAGAATGCTCATCATTCATCACTTGTAAACTAAATATGAAAAAATGAGTTTAAAAGCTTAGAATCTTTGGGTTTTAAAGGTGACTATATCACCCAACTTTCTTTTATAGGAAAGGAAACTAGAAATCCAAATTATTTACCCTAGGCAATTGTGATAGGGCTGTCTCAACCATGTGATTTTATTTTTTTTAAAGGCATTCATTTACTTATATGGTTTTAAATAATGAGTTATAAATGACTTGGAACACCCCCAGGGTCAGAAAAAATTTAAAATAGTCCTGAAAGTTTGCATTAGAGCATAAAATCCAACATATTGTCATCTACTCTCATTTAGAAACATAACAATATCAGAAAGATTGAAGAAGTAGTAATAATAACAAAATCATGGTGAAAGCTATTTCTTAAAAGCTTTATGGTCAACATTGCTACAGTGTTGTGCTAATTAAAAGAAGCCTCTTAAGTTTTTGTATTTTTAAATTCTTCTAAGCCTTCTACAGGAGTTGACGTCATTTACACAAGATGTACTAGTCAGTGTATTTTCCCAAGGAAAATGCAAATGCAGTTAAAAATGTGAACCCTAAAGAGAAAAACTTTTGGTAATAAAAATCTAAAAGCTGGCATAAGAAGTTTCGGGAAAGTATACTTTCCAACAGTCATTCCACACAATATGGTAACTAATTTGTCATCTTAATGCTTCTCAGTTGTCCTCAATCCAAATAGCACTCATGGTACATAAATGAGAAAAAGGCATTGTTTTGCCAGTGATTCTCTCCTGTTTTCAGTGATCCAAGCTTAAATGAATTGGTTCATTTGTTTTACAATTCACTGTTGTATGAAAAGTCAATATGGTCTGATCACTTAAATAGACCTCTAGTGTTCCTAAATGCCTACAGTTTTCATTGCACAGCCTCAATATTTAACAGTAATTTTGATCATCATGTATATAAACTGTGATAATAAAATTCTTATATTTTCATCTTCAGATGAGATCTGAGAAATGAAATTTCTATGATCATGAACTTTTGATAAAATAATGCTGAGAAGCACTACGGAAGCATGATATATAGCAGGGCCTATGACTAAAATGAGAGGCCTATGCCAATTCAGACTTAGCCAGAGATCAAAGAGCCATCAACACAATGCTTTAGGACCTTTGTATGGAGTTCTCTCACAGGAAGAGTGGAATATAATATTCTAATAATTAGTTAAGTGATCATTTGACTCAAATCAGAATAAAATTATTTGGAGATAGATGCTCCACTAAAGCTGTTATGAAAGGAAGTTCTACATAGATGACTAAAGTTAATAAAAGGAAAAGAGTTCCAGAAAGAGCCAACCACCTGAAATCCATACCCTAGGTCAGTGATTTTTCAATCAGTGCGCTATGAGAGGATCTTAGGGGTGCTGTGAAAATTTTTAAAGATCATTAATTAAATTATTTTCAAAAGAAGTTCAAAGCACAGTAAGTATATTCTTTTTATATGCTTTTTTATTTGATGAACATAATTTAAGTGCACCAGAGGAGTTTAACTATAGATTCAAGTGTGCCGTGAGATAAAAAAGGTTGAAAAACACTGCCTTAGATACATTTTAAAGTCAGTATAATCTTTATATGTGAGCTATACCTAGTAATTTATTTCTAAATTAGAATCCTTAAAAATTCTTTTCCATAAAGATCATTTTAAAATCCTGTACAATAATAAATAAATAACTTTTTTCCAGTGCCAGAATGTTACTCCACTTCTGCCTGGACTCCATCTTGATTAATTATATATGTCGTTACTCAGAATTCTCTATAAAGTACATTTTCATTGTGTCTCCTTTTTTTTCTTTTTTTAGAGACAGGGTCATGCTTTGTCACTTAGGCTGGAATGTAGTGGCCTGAGTATAGCTCACTGCAGCCTTGAACTTCTTAGCTTAAGTGATCCTTCATCTCAGTCTCCTAAGTAGCATATGCATCCCATGCCTAGTTAATTTAAAAGAAAATTTCAGATGGGGTCTTACTATGTTGCCCAGGCTGGTCTCAAACTTCAAAGTGCTGGGATTACATGTATGACGCAATAATTTGTGTTGTCTTCTATATGCAGTGCTTCCTACTAGATATTTGTCCTATTACTCTCTCTCTCTTTTTTTTGAGACAGTCTCACTTTGTAGTCCTCAGTGGAATGCTGTGGCGTCACAGCTCACAGCAACCTCAAACTCTTGGGCTTAAGCCAATTCTCTTGTCTCAGCCTCCCAAGTAGCTGGGACTTCAGGCACCCGCCATAATGCCCAGTTATTTTTAGAGACGAAGGCTCACTATGGGGCTCAGGCTGGTCTCGAATCTGTGGGCTCAGGCAATCCACCCACCTCGGCCTCCCAGAGTGCTAGGATTCCAAGTATGAGCCATGGCACCTGGCCCTTATTACTCTTTTTAATTCATCTGTGTGAAAGTAGAGATGGAAGAAGAGAGGAGTAAGGGAGTGAGTCTTCTGACATGGCTACAGGTGATAAAGTTTTCAGCAGCTTTAAAAGGCATCATCTGGCATTTTCATTTGGAAAGTAGAATACTAAATTCATAGCAGCCTACAAGACAGTGCTTACTATACAATGATTACTCTTAATTAACTCATGTCCATCTGCACCCTGAAAAAGCTTCCAAGTCTACTTCTCACCATCTGTACTTCATAAGTCATGTAAATCACACAATTTTCTTCTAACATTCTGAATTTAATTATTATAAAACTATATTACTTTAGTAGTCATCTTAAATCTGTGTAATTTTATGAAAATTATTGGAAAGTTTTGAAAACAACTTCAATCTAAATGTTGCCCACCTAACCTGAGATAAATTCTAAAGTTTTAAGATATTAGAAAATCTTGAAAAGTCAAACCATCCTTTCCAGTTACATATTCAAGATAGCTTCAAACCCTTGATATTTTATGTATAACCTACAAAGGTTGTTTTTCAGAAGTTTCTTTAAATGCAAAGGATTCTTACCTTATTCAAACAACAAACGAAAAGCATTCGAACAAAATAAGCTCTCCTTCATTTCCAATCAGCATATCTTAAGAATACTATTTATAAAAAGCCAAAGCATTTCATAGAAAGCAATTAATACAGAGCTAGGCTATTAGTCCAGAGCATAAAGTTCAGAAAAAGACACACAGCAGCAAACCAGGGAGACAATTCTAAGACATTCACATCTACATCAGAAGAACTTCACACTTTTTAATATTATTACCAGAGCCTGCTCTTTTTAGAATTTTCATACCAGTAAACTAGAAAACAAATAAGATCTTAACCAAAAAGGCACAGGAATTAAGTGTATTAAAGGTCTATTTTTAATTCCTTGATGTGACCAATAGAAGTCTTAAGTTACAATCATCCTTATAATCCAAACTCAACTGCTAAACATACTACATGGATCCATTTAAGATGAAAATAAGGTGTACATTTAATGACAAGAAGAAAAACACTGACTTTCTTACAGAAAAGCAATCAAAAAAGGTCTTTTAGTTAAATTCAATTTCAGCAAATCTGCCCTAGGCAAATACCTACCCTAAGTAAATATGCGTGTGTATTTATACATATATTTATATATACAGCTGAATATCAATTATTATAAACCACAACATTTATTTGCTTAAAATTTTTCATGCCTTGTTTAACATCCCTACACAAATTGTCTGCAGGAAACAGAAACTACAATTAGAAGGAGCACGGGGAATCAAGCTTTGTTAACAAGGTTTTAGAAAAGCACACTCTTCTATCCAAGAGTTTAATTGAAAATTGGTTAGCACCGAGGTAAAATGAGGAGATGGCGCTTTTTCTGGTCTTCATCCTATCCATGTACATTTCCTTTTTTAAAAAACATATTTTCCTGATTAGAAAATGGTTACAAAGTGCTAATCAAATAAAAAATTAATTTCAGTAGAATGGAAACCAGGTATAACAGTCATTCAAGAAAATCACAACAGAAGCCAATCTGAAAGAGCTCCCAGTAGCTAAAGCTGAAACAACTCAAGCAATAAAATAAAGTTATGTTGGATTATTACCCAACATGTGAAATAAATATCCATAAATCTAACCTGATATACATAAATGACTAGATGAATAAAGAAATGGGGGAGAAGACAAAATATGTATTCATAAAGTTATACAATGTTTGTCAAGTATGGAAAAGTATGATGTTTAAAAAGGAGAGAAGGGGTAAGGCAGAGGTTCTTGGGGCCAGGCCAAGGCCCATATTCCCTGTTGGGAGCATTTTGAGAATTGTGAGGAGATTTGGATTATTATAATGATCAAGTTACCAAATGAATGCTAGATCACTGTATGCCACACACTGAAGAACTGTCCTATATCCCAGTAACTTTTTTCTTCATTTGAAAGAGTTTATTTCCTGGAGAGGTAAAATAAAATTATTTCACATAATTGATATTGTTTATATTTTGATATTACCTAATTTGAAAATAAATTAAACTCTACTTTAAAAAATATTTTTATTAATATTTCAGAAGTTTTAAACCTATAGAAAAGTTGCAAAAACAGTATAGAGAGTTCCTATATTTCAGAAGTTTTAAACCTATAGAAAAGTTGCAAAAACAGTATAGAGAGTTCCTGTGTACCCCTACTCCATATTCTAATTTTAACATCTCACATTACTATGGCACATTTGACACAACTATGGAACCAACAGTGGTATATTGCTATTAAACTAAACTACACTTTATTTGGATTTCATTAGTTTTTTCTAAATGTGCTTTTTCTATTCGGACGTCCTATTAAGTATATACTTTAATATAATTAATCATTATGTCTCCTTAGCCTTGTCTCATCTGTGAGTTTCTCACGTTTTCCTCTTTCTTGATGACCTTGACAGTTTTGAGGACTATTGGTGAGGTGTTATAATGTCCTCAAATCTGGATTTTACTGATGTTTTTCTCATGATTAGAATGGTGTTATTGGTTTTAGGAGTGTGAAAGACCACAGAGATAAAGTGTCATCCTTATCATACTATCAACATGACTTATCACTGATAACGTTAACCTTGATCACCTGGCCAACACAGCAACCGCCAGTTTTCTCCACTATAAAGTTGTACGCTTCCCCTTTTCCACACTTTCCTCCTTGGAAGTAAGTCACTAAATACAATACAGAGATGGGGATTTAAGAGTCACCTCCTTGTGGGGCAAGCAAAGAGTATCTACATAAATTATTCAGAATACTGTATATGGCAGATTTGTCTCTTCTCTCTCATTTCTTTATTCATTTAGTCATTTATTTACAGCTATATAAACTAATAGATACTTATTTTAGACATTGGGTTACAAACCAGTAATACTTTATTTTGTTGCTCAAATTGTACAAACTTTAGCTACTGGGAACTCTTTCAGACTGGCTCCCGAGTCTTTGACATGCTCTTATCCTCGTGTTTTTTGAGCACTTCCTTACCTTCTGGCACTATAAGATGCTCCAGGCTCTTCTTATCTATGTAGTATCCCCTGCCTCAGCTTTAGAATCCACTATTATCCAAAAGCTGTGGTTCAGCCACCTGACTTTCAAATGCTCAACAGGAATTACTAGTATGATATATCAAATGTTCATTGCTCATAATCACTTCTCCGACTTTTTTTATTAGTTCAACTGCTCTTCCATTTTCTTATACATATTATATGGAATGACTTCTGCTCTTAACGCGTCTCTTAAATCAGATACGTTCATAATAAATAGGCAAAAATGTGAACTATTTTCTTCTTGTATAGTCATATTTGGTATGTACATATAGAAACCCATGCCATTATATATTATTTTTTCTTTTTATTATAAGGGCATTACACTGAATTTTTAAAAACTACATGAGTAGGTAGGTTATATTATCTATGAATTTACTTTCAGGAGATATTACATAACATCTGTTAGGTGTAAAAGGCATCTTGGATTCCCGAAGATTGACACTACAGGAAATAAAAACAAACTAGATATTTGAACAAGTAGGTATTGTAATAGTGTTATAGTTCTCTGGCTATTATTCTGCTGTATTTCTTTTTTGCATGTGTGTTAGTTTCCAATACAGAGATGTGTAAGAACTGGCAAAGCAGTTTCATTTGAAAAAAATGTCAATATAAGAAACCACTGCCTTTCAACATTAAATCAGATACATCTTAAAATTAATGTAGATGGAGATTCACAGTATTACCATATTTAAAAGTTTGTTTCTTAGTAGGCTGCTTTTTAACATAGGATGTGAATATTTTTTATTTCAAAGAAAGAGAAGAAATTCTCAAAACCATCCCCAAACAAAATTAATTTTAAATTATATGGCTTTTCCAAGACAATGAGCACTTGGGGAGGAAAAAAATGTGCTTTACATCATTAAATGGATAAGGCTAAGTAACTTCAAAATAGTTACTAACTTACTTCAGTTCCCAGTTTTTTAAAGTATCTATTGCCCTGGGTATTTTAACAGCTTTTATATGAAAAAAAAAAAAAGAGTCTTCAAACCTTCAAACCATTCCCTCTACAAGAAAAATTTTGTTTTATTTTAAAATGAAAGTTTTAAAAGGAATTCCTTCAAGTTTACATATACATATATATAGTATGCATATATTTATATAAACCATGTATACACACACACACTCCCATGTCACATCTACCTCTGGTAGAAAGGCAAGATGGAAATACTATCTATTTTGGAACCAGTTAGGAATCACTTCAAATGGTTTGTTCACTAGAACAAACACCTGCTCAAGAAATATTTAGGTATATAAGACAAGTCATCTAATATTTCTAAGCAAAATTCGCCCTAAGCAAAAATTGCTTCAGGAGTAAAATAGATGTTAATTCCCACCTTTCAAGGCTAGGTTAGGAATTAAAGGTAATATAGAGATAGCACCTAGCACACTACTACATGGTACATAGTTAGCACTTAATAAATATAATCTATTATTAGTTTTTTCCTGTGAAGATTGCCAACAGAGAATAATCTCTTCCTTAATTAAAAAAGCTGACATTTATCATGTACCTATTATGTACCAGGCATTAAGTATACCACAACAGAAAAATGTAGTTAGAAGCACTTTATAAATTGGTAATTATAGGTAATGTTATCATTTCCATTTTATAAAAATGAGAAAACTTAGGCAAGTTACTTAAACTTTTCCTATCTAAGATCACATAGGTAGGAAGTGAAAGAATCAAGATATAAACCCAGGCATCTGATTCCAAAGTGGTTTTTTTTTTTTTGAGACAGAGTCTCACCATGTTGACCTTGGTAGAGTGCCGTGGTGTCACAACTCACAACAACTTCAAATTCTTGGATGTAAGTGATTCTCTTGCCTCTGCTTCCCAAGTAGCTGGTACTACATGCGCCCACCACAAAGCTTGGCTATTTTTTGTTGTAATTGTCATTGTCAGCCACATACACTAGGCTGGATTCGAGCCCACCAGCCTCAATGTATGTGGCTGATACAGTAACCACCATGCTATGGGCACCTCCAAAGTGTTAACTATACTGTCTTATATATGTTTTAATTTTTAAATGGTATAAAATTCAGAATTTTTTTTAAAGGTCAAATCTGAAGGTAATTGTGTACATATATACCTGAACTGTGCCCTTCACCCTCTAAATTGCAAATCCAATCCAGTAGGGAGGGAGTTGATGTCAAACCTAATTTCACTGAATAGCTCCACAATCTCTATTGACCTGCTTAACTTCTCTGTACCTTACCTATAAAAAGGTGCTAACAACCATCCCTTATCTCAATTCTTAAGGATTACTAGCAATAATAGATGTGAAGTTCATGAGACCTTTCCAATTTGGGTAAATGAGAAGAAGAACCAAGATGTAGTATACAATGTTTGCAAAAATACTCCAAAAAAATAAAAAGACCCGTGAGTCTGAGTATGCAGGAATTCCAACTAAAAATAGTCTTTTCTATATTCCTATGCTATAATTGGGTTTTAACCTTCATATGAAAGATTAATAAATTGTGGTACATGTATACCATGGAATACTATGCAGCCCTAAAGAAAGATGGAGACTTTAACATTTCATTTTTAATGGCCTAATACATCTCGTTCAGGAAAAGAAAATATATCTCTAAGGTGATCTTGTCCCAGTGACTCTAAAATTCAATTTTTGCTTGTTTTGCTTTGTTTGGACATAGGTATGTCTAGTATTATTGACCTTAATATCACATAGATCCTCCCTGACTTTAATGCACCAATGACATTTATGTTAAAACTTAAAAAGCTCTTGAGCAGAGATATCCCTTTCTGCCTAAATAAATCTTAGAAGGGTCAACACTTCACTTACAAATGAGCAGAACAGCCATCTTTATGGTGACTTGTGTCATGCCAAAAAAATCACTGTGGTCAAAAGTCTTTTCAAGCAACATGGAAAAAAAAAAAAACCCAGAAATTTCTACTCTTAGTCATACCTTTGAGTAAGTAGACTAGAGTTAAAATACAACATCTTTCAGGTTTTCCAAAGTCATCTAAAAGAACCTGGAAGGAACATAATGCAGTGCAAGTGTTTATTGCTGTGCTTCAAAAATTTAGAGTGTGTGCAGATCTAGAAAAAGCAGTCCTATGCTTTGTGTGGAGCCAAAAAGCACCTGAAATAGCCAACACAATCTTACATAGTAAGAAAGAATTGGGAGACATCACTTTATCAGACTTCAAGCTATACTATAAAGCTATAGTAACTAAAACAGTATGGTACTGGCACAAGAACAGGATATAGACCTACGGATCAGAACTGAGAACTCAGAGAGGAAACCATCCTTATATTCCCAAATGATCTTTGATAAAGCAGACAAAAATATAAAATTAGAGAAAGAATCCCCATTCAATAAATGATGCTAGGGAAACTGGATAGCCATATGTAAAATACTGAATCAGGATTCACACCTCTTACCAGTCACAAAAATTAATTCATAATGGATAAAGGTTTAAACCTAAAGCATAAAATGATAAGAATTCTAGAAGAAAGTTCTGGGAAAACTCTTACAGATATTGGCCTAGGGAAGGGATTTATGAAGAAGGGACTCAAAGGCAATCACAACAACAATAACAAAAATTAATAAATGGGACCTGAACAAATTAAAAAGTTTATGTACAGCCAAGGACACAATCAATAGAGTAAACAGACAAGCAACATAATGGGAAACAATCTTTGCATGCTATCCATCTGATAAAAGTCTAATAACTAGAATTTATTAAAAAACTCAAGCAAATCAGCAAGAAAAAGTCAAATGACCCCATTAAAAAGTGGGCAAAAGACATGAACGCAAGCTTTTCAAATGAATATAGTCTAATGGTCAATACACACATGAAAAAAAACTTAGCATCTCTAATCATCAGAGAAATGCAAATCAAAACCACAATGAGATATCACCTAACTCCTTTGAGAATGGCTGATATCAAAAAATCCCAAAGCAACAGATGCTGACGTGGATGCAGAGAGAATGAAACACTCGTTCACTATTGGTGAAATTACAAACTAGTAGAACCTTTATGGAAAGTAGTATGGAGGTATCTAAAAGAACTAAAAGTAGACCTACCTTTTGGTCTTACAATCTCACTAGTAGGCATTTACCCAAAGAGAAAAAGATGTTTTTAATCAAAAAGAAACTTGTACTCAAATGTTTATAGCAGCACAATTCACAATTGTAAAGATTTGGAAACAACCCATCAATGCATGAATGGATATATCACATTTTATACCATGTATATATATGGACTACTACTCAATCATAAAAAGACCATTTAGCATCTCTTATAACAACCTGGATGGAACTGGAGACCATTCTTCTAAGAGAAGTATCACAAGAATGGAAAAAACAACCACCTACATGTACTCAATTAACACTTATGTACACATGGAAATCAAGTAGGGGTGAGAGGGGAAATGGGATAGGATAAATTCACACCTGATGAGTGCAATGCACATATTCTGGGTGAAGGACACACTTATAACAACAACTTAAAGTGTACAAATGCAAATTATGTGATCAAAATGTGTGTATCCCTGTAATATTCTAAAATTTAGGGGGAAAAAATGGAGTGTAGAGACTGCTCATGTAAAATATGACCCAGATGCCATATCACAATGTTGTTTGGCAGCATACATGGGTAAAGTGTTGGGATGGGAAGGAGAAGAGAGACAATGCTTAGTTTTTTTCTGCCCGTCCCATGGAAAGATTGTTCAAATGTTAACAATGTCACCACCCATCCCCTTGCCACCAGGCATACAGGATGCAATTTTTAATGTGTAAAGAATGAAGAAGGATAAAGGAGTAAGAGGATAAAACTAGTTTCCGAATATTCTTCAGCCCCAATGCAAAAGAAACCCTACTCAATAAGGAACCAGGAAACCTGGCTTCCATCCCAGCCCTGTCACTACCTAGCTGTGCAGTTATCACTTAACTTCTCCCATTCGCCACTTCTTCAACTATAAAAGGAAGAGGTAGAACAAAATGATATATAAGCCCGGGGATGCCAAGTGCTCCCGGTCTCACTGAATTATAATGTCTCCTACTGTGTCTGTTGGATTCTATCATTTTTCAGTAAGAGAGGAGAAATGTTTCCACTTGGAGTATGAGGATCTCATTGTTTATTTTCACATCTACCGTAGCAACATTCAAACATGCCAGGACTATAGAAATCTCTGCCTCATCCAGTGTCCTCTTACCAGCTTGCTTTCCAAAGCAGCAGTCTTAAAACATGGAAATACAAAAATCACAGGAAATTCCTGCACACAGCCCCAAGGTAAAGAATCATTATCATGATTGAGAACTGGCCTGCATTAGTACTTTTGCTAATGGTACAATTTTCCCCCAAGTTTTTGTGTTGGAATTAATAGACAATTGTCACTGGATAACATTTTTTGGATTTGACTAAAAATGTACACCTTTTACATTTAGAGGGTGAATCTGCTGCCAGAGCTAATACTATTCACCTAGCAAAAGCCAGAAGAGTGTAAGTAAGTTCTTTTCTGTACATTTCAAAACAAGACTTCAATAAAGCCAACTTTTTATGGGTTGGATTGCAGTTTACAATCTGAGAAGGACACCGTGCAGTCTGAGGTGTATTTTGTCAATGAGAATAATATCCTATGACAGGTGATGCGTAGGTGTTGCAGACCATTGATGTGAAAATCCCATCACATTACCTAGGTAAGAACTTGCACTATGGAAATAACTCAGACTGAAAGCACACGTAGTGAGAATAAGGTGGAGTCGGGCAGGCTAGGGCAAACATGACACAGCTGGTCTGGTCAGTTTAGGTGGCGCCTGACCTTCACCCCCTGTCTCCCGTGCTTACTGTTTTGTTAATTTAGCTTCCACCCTACAGATGCCTTTTGAGTAGTTTACATGGATTGATCGAGCAGAGTAACTTTTAAATTAGAATGTTGTTTATTGTTTCTGAGTCATAGGTTCTGCCAGTTATTAAGATCAGGCTTAGCATGGTCTTCACTTTGAACTCAAATGTATAAAACTGTAATGTTGAAAATGGAAGATCAGAGCAGTCTTGGAGAGCTACTCTCACTATTCTCCAGAATCCCAGCCTTCTGACAAAGTTTGGGGGGGACCTATGACCATCTCCTCATATTGGCTGACAATGACAGGTGGCCAGACCCTCTTCATCTGGTAACAAGACCCCTCCCAAAATAAATGTAAAAACAAGAAGTAGGCATTGCTCCTACTCAGAAAGTAAGTATTGGGGATAGGATCAGGATCTTAAAGACTGTGACTTCTACCAAATCATGGAGATATAAGTGGCATGGTTCTATCTTACTTGGCAGCCACTACTTGGGAGGGCCCTCTGTCCTTCCAAGGCTGGCCAGCCAAACACCTGCCCTACCCCTAGATTGGGGGTGAGAGGGGCAGGCAAGAAGGGGCATAGAGAAGTGACTTAAAATAAAATCTCAGGCTGCAGAAGTGAGAGGAAAGAACCCCTTTGATTATCCTTATTCTGACTCTGGTCTAATAAATAGGCTTCACGAAATTCTACCACTTCTATTGAAAACCCAAAAAGGGTGAGGGTATATTGACTTTGGTAGTACATTCTGTTTAATATTTTATTTACCATTTTCATTTGTGTTTTCACAATGGAAATGCAAAAATAAATTTTACTACCCAGCACATTTGCTAAAAATAAAAGGCATGGTTTAATAATACTCTTACTTTCAGCTACATACCATTCTCATTTCTATAAACCCAGTCCTAAACAACACTGATTTTAAATTAAAAGAAAAGTTCACTCTCCTTTTTATGTAATTTCTAAAAATAGTTTGTTTAGCTAAATATGTAGGTCCTGCAGCATTGGCTAGATTTATGAAATGTTCTTTAATAAACCAAACAATGACTATATAAAAAGCAGATGCAATACCTTTGTAATTCAATTTTATAGTTTAAAAATATTCTACATGGAAGTGCCAAATTCTGCCCTGCAGAGACACAGGGCTCCCACTGACGTCAATAAGAGCCACATACCCACAAAGGAGGGCAAAACTATGCCCTGAGCACTTAAATTTAGTAATCCATTAGGCGCAGTGAGGAAGAAAAAGATCAGTTCAAATACCATCTATCTCATCAGCATGTAAGTCTGCCAGAATTAAATGCCGTTTGAGACATGTTTAAACTTACAGAGTTTACAAATGTAGAAAGAAACACAAGAGCAGAAGGACAGCCATATTTCACACAACAATTTAAGTGGAATTTTATGTACACTTCTATTCCCAAGGATAACTCTGCTTTCATTCCGAGATCTTCTTTGACCATTTAAAGTGGTTGAAGAAAAGTCTGATTTCTTGAAGTACAATGTAGAATTTGTGGTTGTATAATCAAGAGAAAACCTTTTTCTTAAATAAATAAAGAAAGGATTTACCCATGAACTAGTGACTGCTTCTTACAGGAGTAAGCCAGCACGCTGTACGCACTTGAATGAGACAAGGAAATGAAAGAGGGAGAGAGAGAAGCTCTGAGCTTCAAGATTTGCGTTATCATTCCCGGGAAGCCACTGACTTCCTGTGGAACTTTGTTTTAAATTTATTTTTTTATTTCAAATTAAAATGAGGGTGCAAATTTTTAGATTACATCGTTCTCACTTGCAGAGTAAAGTACCTGTTGTAAAAGAGCCCCTCACCCAGGGGGTGTTATACACCCTCATGATGTGCACATTAGGTGAGCTCTCCCCACGTACCCTCCCGCCCTTCCTTCCTCATCCCAGTACAGGACCCTATTTGTGTTTTATTGTTCATATGAACATGTAATTGTTTATATATTGGCTTCATATTAGTATTAAGTACAGTGCATATTTATTTTTTCATTCCTACTTCATCTAGGTTCAGTTAATTTATAAAGAGCTATTATCTAAACTCTATGCTGCTAAAATGAAGGATATAACACGATACCAAGTGCAAAAACACTTCAAAGAATTAAATGTATCACAGAAAAATGAAGTATAGTAGCAGAAACATCATCTGGATACAGTCTTCAAAACTAAATATTCCACCATTAATAATTCTGTCTTTCATGGAATTTTCCATGGGAGAGTTGCATTGTCATTCCCTGACAGCTTCATGAATTAAAAAAAAAAATTAGATACACACCAGGTGAGGTTAATTTCAAAGCATGACAAGGGTTAGACAATCTTTTTCTCTAATAAGTTTTCCCTGTTTCTAGTCTCTTTCCCTTTTGCTCAGTTTCATAATCTAGTGCCAGAATAATCTTACTAAAACAATGTTCTTCCCAGGTGAAATAATTTTACTGTCTCTCTAGTCACTAACCAAAGGGAAAGTCTGAATGCCCTAAATATTCAAGGTTCTCTTTAAATCTGGACCCCAAGCTTCAGTAGCCAATCTGAACTGTCCCATATAGAGAGCCTCACACTTACCTTTCTCTGTGCCTTTGCCACTATACCCTATCTGCCAACAGTTGCATCTCTAGATATTCCCCATCGACATGTCAGATCCATGATCACCAACTCTGCAATCCCTTGCTCCTAGCTAGAAGTACTCTGTTTCTCAGCCGAACTCTGCATAGCAGTTAGTTTGTACTTCCCTCACTGTAACAAATGACCTTCTTCATTCAGTTTTGATTACTAAAGTATGATTTATTTATCTTATTAGCCTATAAGCACCTTATGGGCAAGTTGCATATTTCATTTATACTTTTTAAAATCATAGAATACCCATGCCAATAATTCATTAGCATTGCAAGATTCAAAGACATTTCCTGGAAACAAAAGGAATTTGTATACCATGTTATAAATATTGGTGGCAAAACAATCATTATAGTCAAAATCAAAACAGAGTAAAATACTGGCCCATTTCAAGAGTGGTCAGAGAACCAAGGAAGACAATGAAATGTTCTGGGCAAGTGGCTTCTAGTCTGGTAACAGCTTCCAGTGAGAATTGCCTCCCTGGAATCATGTCTTTAAATGTGAAAATACCAGTTTTTATGTTATCACTGGTGAAAGATAAAGAGCAAAGTAGCTGAGAAGACTTTGAGGCCTTCACCATGGAATCCTCACAACTCATCTACTCTCATTCACTTGGGAAGCACAGGAGATTTGAGAAAAACTTACAGTGATGCATATGGGAAAGCTCTTCCATTTCCACTTCTTTTGCCTGACACAGCAAGTCCATGATGTAGCATCCCACCTCTTGTCTCTGTTTTCCAAGGATCAGAGACTTTAGGTCACAAAGGTAAGACCAGGTTGAAAAGGTGAGAAACATGATGCCTTGGCAAGATGGCTGAAAATTAGGCTGAAACACTTCTCAGAGAGTGTAATTAATTGAGAAAGATGCCACTGGCGGGCCCTTAACCATTTCCAGCTGCGCAGAACCCAATCAGCTGATTCACCTGGGGTGTGCAGGGAGCTTATAAATGCAGGATCCACCCCCAGGATTTCTGATTGAGTGAAATAAGCCTAGAGATCAGGTATTTGCATATTTAGTAAGCATGCATTATGCTGCATAAACCACAGAGGAGGAATCTAATTTAAAAATCTATTTTCCTTTTTTAATTTCAGTACCCCTGTGTAGTAAGTCTAGGTCATTATGTCAATAACTTAAAATGCCCAATCACTGCTACTAGATTCACCAAAGTAAGGCAATCAGAATAAATGCTGGAAATATACAGGATGTGAACATTTTATTGTGTCTTCTGGGTGAATCAGTTATCATCTCAGGCAGAATTCGCCAGGGGGTCATGCCAAGAAACGTCAAGGAGAGTCTGCTAATTAAAAGTAAAACCATTTTATATTTCATACTGTGTAAGGAAATCCCCCCCTTTGGCCACAATACAAAGAATTTCATTATTATAATCAATATTTTTTGTTTTAAAAAGACACTGTTTTAAGTCGGTAAAGTGAGACACAGAGACTCCCCAGATCCCTTGGGACTTATGACGCAGAGCACACTTGCCTTATCCATTCCTCTCTGCTCCATTTTCCAACACTGCCTTAATACAAAAGGCACATCTAAGGTCTTTTTTTTATTCCTGGAAAATGTTACTGTTTTCTTTCTCCTCTTCCTTTCCAATGATTTCTTTCTTTTCCTTTATGGTTAGAAGCAGCAACTGAGTCTCATCATTTGACTGTTGTGTTAGAGTAAGAAGCCATTCTGAAATATACATTTGGATCAAATCCAATCTTTGCGAAATCCCTGAGCCTCAAAGTACTTGGCCGCAATAGCGTTCTCCCACGAGGTATTTCATCCTTCCTGCTGCGAATGTTCTGTCACGTTACCTAAAAATGAAGTCATGGAAGATAAGATTGTGAAAATTATTCACAATGTAGAAACTTGCAGGAGGTTGTGCTTCAGGTTTGTTAATTATCAGGTTGCTGTTTTGGCTCATTTCTCATTGTCTGAAATTTTTCTCTCTTTTTCATCAGCTCAGAATTTTTTCACTGCTCTACTCTAGATAGATTTTCCAAATGGAAAACCTTTTTCTTTTCCCAATTATTATCAGTGTTACTTTATTTCAGAATTCAGAACTCAACATGTTTTAAAATTTACTCAAAAAGGAAATTTCTCTCCATTTAGCTATATTAAAGACCAGAGTGATCCTACAGTAAAAATAAGCAGAAAGTAATAGTTATAAAAACAGAGAGAAAAATTAACCTTGTTTCAGCAGAACAAACCAAATTTTCTCCCTCAGTCTAAGTAAAGGTTATCATAATATTACAGGATAGAGGGTATTAGAAGCCAAAGATACTAAGAACAAAATAAAGAATTACCCAGGAGACTTGAACTCAAACAGAAGCTTCATGATTCCAAATCTTCCCAGTATCAAACTGAGGCTCTCAAGAATTTCTAGCCCATGTGATGGCTTTTTTAATATGCTGCCCATGGCTTAGGATGAAGTCAAACACTACTTTACATTGGAGTTCTTCAAGTCAACTCCGAAAGTTCTGATGCAGCAAAAGAAATCTTTCTTCAGTTCTTTCTCTGATTACTAATTCTTCCCAAATGGAGGTCCAAAACAAGGCCTGAAAGGATTACATGAGTTTGGGAAAATAGGGCACACTCAGCTTATCTGTGGAAAATGACACAAGAGGGGAAAATAATCTCTTTAAATGAGTTCAAGCACCAACTAGAAATGACCAGTGGGACAGACCTGTAGGCCAGATATATTTTACACATACACACACAAAAAAAATGTTATCTTCATCTACTAGAAGAGCCTCACCTATACCCAGTTTTTACTTGCTCCCAGAGACTCGAAGAATAAGAACACGAAAGTCAACTCCAAGTGTGGTGAGGATTCTGCATTTACCTTGCTCTCAACAGGTCCTCCTAAAATGGTCTAGAAAACAAATGTGCTCATGACTGTATCTGGACATGTGTAAGCAGAGTATCTTTTATCTGGCAGAATTTAGGGGAAATATGTGAGGGGGAAAGGAAAAAGAAAAAGAGAAAGAAGGAATATCACCATATTATACAACACAATTCTTAAAAATTGGTTATAGTACTGATTATTAATAGTATATTATCATAGATGCACACTGTGGTTACAGGTGTGCGTCTGGGTCTATGTCTATATGTGTCTGTGAGTGAAAGTTTAACTGATACAACTTATCAGCTCTCCTCTTTTTGAGGACAAAGTTGAACACTTCCTTCCAAATAGAGTCATATTTAGAAGATGAACTTTCTAAAATACAGATCTCCTTGTGTGATTTCTTCACCCCTACTCCCTAGAGGACAGAATTCAAACATTCTCCTCTGCCTACATCCATCATTTTTTTTTTCTAGTTCACTCAGCCTATTAGAAATACAGCTGCAGATACTCCTGCTTGGAACTCTTTCCAAGGGTGTCTGTCCTGTGGCCCAGAGGTCACCTGCTGATTTTCTGAGGACTTTTTTGGCTTATCTCTGGTATGTACAGACTTTTTTTTTTTCTTCTTTTCTTTTCTTTTTTTTTTTTTTTTTTTGCTAATTGGCTTTCCCTAGTATTTGTGTATTTAATGTGTGACAAAAAAAATAGTCACTCTTCTGATGTACAGCAGAGAGGGAACAGGTACCCACCCCCTTTATCTGGCCAATTGTGGTGTAGCCTTGGAGATATTGCTTCCTCCTAGAGATCCCTGATCTCCTCTTCCCTCAAACTAGATTGGATTATCCTCCTTTTGTATATCTGGAATGTAAGATAACTTGTTAACATCATCTCATTGCTATTCACACCTCTATTTTCTAATTGGACTTAAACCTCCTTGATAACAGACACTATATGTATTGTCACTATAATCCCAAGGTTCATCCATGCTTAACATGTAAAGGATGATCAACACATGCTTGTTAAATTAGGAAGTGAAATCTCAGCTGATTCAATTACAAACAGTAATTTGTAATACATAAAAGGGCAAAACCCCCAGAAAATCACAGGATCCAAAATCCATTTTACAATTAATATATGTGCATTAAATTCCAACAGTTTAATGGCAATATACATGCATAGCTATCCATTTACAAACATATTTAAGGGTAAGCCTTTCTGAACTTCAATACCTTTTGAATATTTCTCAATATTCTCTGTACTGCTGCTTCCCTTCATTACAGTTGTTTGAAAAACTACCCTTTTTTCCCACCATTTGAAGGCTTCTTAAAGATGGGCCTATTTCTTCCTTATTCATGAATCTCTAAGTCCTCATTCTGTTCTTATTACATCAATGACCCTTAATATATGATTAGTAAATTCATGTTCATTTAGCCGGGATTTTTTTATCTCATTTAATACTTCTAATACAAATAAGCCTAAACCTTAATTAAGTAGGAGAGCAGTCTGGAGATAAAGAATTTCTAGCCCCTTTATCTCAGAAAACAATCAAATTATTTATGAACACTATATGTAAGACAACATCACCTTTTTTTCTCTTTGCTTTTCAATGTGCGCTCACCTGTGACCACATCTACCAAGGAATTCTAGTTCTAGTTCACAGCTGACGTTAATGCCTTAAAATTTTAAGCCATCCAAAGGACCTATTTCTCTGCTCATCATGTAAGACAGCACTGATGTAACGTCTTTGCCCACAATTGGCAAATGCTCCATATAGAACTGTTGTTTAACAAATGGAACAGTCAATTTTCAAACTAGTGTCTCAAGTCACATCTGTCATACTGCTCATTCAGTCCAATATAAAAGTTAAGTGCAATCTAGAGGTTTTACTTAAGAAGTGGAGCTCACCAACTCTTTGGAAGCTTTGTTTCCATGATTCCCTTTCCTTCAGGAACATTTTGTGATGGATGACCACGTTTTAACCTATGTACACCATACACGCTAATATTTTCTTCCAAATGAGAACCACTGCGACGTCCACAAAGTGTTTAGTCTTCTCCTACTATAAAGGTGGCCCCATGAGCACCTGCTGTCTGGGAAGAGTCAGCCCAGCTGGCAGGGTGCATGCACTCACTATGTGTGGGGAGGAGGCAGGGTCAGGAGGTGCTGGAGTTGGAATCTCTTACAAGAAATCTGCCTCAATTAGAGCAATAGTACTCATATTCTCCCCAAAACGATGCCTAAAGTAGCAGAATTTTTCAAGACAGACTCTTTTTCAGAAATAGATTGATCTGAGCAGAGGCATTTTTCCAATGTTAGAAACTCTTCAAGGTTCAGGCAGCTTTCGTTAGTGTCCTAATTCAAAATAAAGCCAATGTTATTTCTTACCCTAAAGTTCTTCCAGGATTTGTTTTCTAGAACCCATTGAGTGTACCAAAAAAAAAAAATTCATTTTTACCTGACCGCTCTCACCACCCTCATCAAATACAGAAAGGCCACTACTGACAATCTTGCAAAGACTTCCAAGCTTGAGATCTCTAAGGCAAAATGACTGAGTAGAGACATCAGTCACCAGATTGCCTCAGAAAGAAAGAAAAGTTTTACATGAAAAAAAAATATAGGTCTGCTATAATTCTGAGGGGAAAGTGTCAGAACCTACTAGAGATTCAATGGGGAAAAGTTGCAGAGCAGAACAAGGAGTGAGATTTCTGCAGAGATCCACCCCCAAGGAATTGGAGTCTTTGTAGAAAGGGTAGGTGGGGGGTTGTTTCCTTCTCCCTCACACCTCTGGACGTCAGAAGGCTCCCAAGCTGCCAGAGAGCTTCTTACTCTCACAAGCCCACAAGCTGCTACTAATAACGAACTGGGAGCTTCTTGAAAACAAAGCACCAGGTTGCCAGCCCTCTCTGGGTCACTTTTCCTGACCTTAGACCTGAGCCAAGACAGTGGGCCCCCTATTGCTTGTCCACCCATTGTGTGCCTTTACCCTCCCAGGAGCTTCATCCCCTCAGTTTTCATGTCACTGGTCTAAACACAAACATTTCCCAACTCTTACTCAGACTACAGTGGCCACAGGGGACTGGTGAGTCCTGGGGAATCCGTGTGATCAAACAGCATGGACAATCTCGGTGGCCTGCCTTCCAGGAAAAGAGAGAAAGGGGACCAGAGCACCGGCTCTTCTCCTCCCACTCCCCTCCCCCAGCGGCTGCTGTGGACTGGCACAGGTGCCCCCGGGGAAGACTGATCCAGGGCTCACAGGAGCAGCTGCCTCTCTTCCATTGACGTGTCCACTACACAGAAGCTTTCATGTCCACTACACAGAAGCTTTCACAGAGACTAGGTTCACATCTTTTCTCTTAAAGACCTGCAGTAGATCAAGGGGTGTTTGGACTGAGCTCCCTGGCTGCCAGGCCTCCCCAGTACTGCTCACCTGGCTGCTCCGGTAAAGCAGGGTGCACACCCCAAAGCAGAGGGATCAAACCTGCAAGAGCACTCCACAGGCAACTCAGGACCACCATACTTCTCCCTGGTATAGTCAGAGATTGATCTTAGGGGACCAGGTGACAGGCCTGCAGCAAGATCCCATAACTCCTGAACTCAATCATGTTGCTTAGGGTGGAGCACAGAGGAGAGATTTGTGAACTAATCTTGGGAGGCAAGGGAGCCTACATGGGCAGAACTGAAAGGAGAGTGCAGTGTGGGTCCCAGCGACAGTGCACTCACTGAGCACCCCTCCCTGCAAAGGAAAGCTGCTCTTTCCGGGATGAGATCCTGGGCAGGGGAGTCCAGAACACCATTGCTGGTGAGCTCAACTAGTCTAGGCTGTTGTTTGTACCCAGACACCGGAGGGAGATCCATGGGGCAGGGGAATGGGGAGAAGAATGAACCCCATTCCCAACAGTGGTGAGTCCCCCTCAGATGGATCCTCTCCCATGAGCAGACTTTCTTTCATGGGCTGCTTCCCTAGTGGCTTTTCTGGCAGCCACAGCAATACAGTTCTTGTAACCACCTTTCTGGAACCTGGAGGCAGGCTCACCAAACCAAGCCCCACACAGCCTTGCTCCTCCCACCTCTGTTATAGTGGATAAGTCCCCTAGGAGCTCCAGAGCCCCACCTAACTCCTGGGGCATCCAAGTGTTTCTCCTAATCAACTACAGCCAGTCATGGTTCCCAAAAACATCACATTGAAGCTGGCTCTTTCTTGGAAGCACCACCTACTAGCAGAGAGGACAACTTGTACAGCCCATGAAAGCATGTACTCACTTATACTGAGAATGGTTGACTCTCACCCACAAGCTGGACTTACTGTTTTACAGATTATAGGGAAACTCCATATAATTCACACTGTTAAGACCACAGGGCTGGGGAAACAAAAGATTTCAAAGACTCCATCTTCCCTTGTTAACTAGAGAGAGGGAATATGCTCAATAGCACCACCACGACAGTCTACAAATAACTAGTGATTGACAAAACCACCACATTAAGGACATCTATAACCAAGGTATCTGTTCAGAACCTAGAACCTATCAAAGTACCCACAAGCACAGCCAAAGGTTCTTTCCCAACATGTGCTACAGACATACTTATTAGAGCAAAGGGGGGAAGAGCCTAATCTAACCAAAAACAAACAAAAATCTAAAAAACAAGAAACAACAGCTGCTCCAGATGAGAAGGAATCAATATAAGAACTCTAGAAGTATAAAAAATTAGAGTGAAAGCACTCCCTCAAAAGGAGCACACCAGCTGTCTAGTGATGGATCCTAATCAAAAATGAAAGTATTGAAATAACAGATAGAATTCCATACACAGATTGTAAGAAAGCTCAGTGAAATCCAAGAGTAAATGAAAAGCCAATTCAAAGAAACCAGAAAAAAAACTCAAGAAACAAATGAAAAATCTACCAAAAAAACAAATAGAACTTCTAAAAATGAAAAATTTATTTAGTAGCATTATTTACATATCTCCTCATTTCAAATATAATAGTTTCTCTAAAATATATGTCTAAGGACACAATTTCAAATACTAACATGCTATAGGATATGTTAGTATTTGAATGTCTAATACGAAACTATTTTCCAAAATGCAAGTTCTAACTTATACTCCTTATCAGAAATATAAACACATTCAATATGTATTTCTTCATAAATTCTCCAACATTATATAGTGTCTAATTTTTAATTTTTTTTAATTTGGTGATAATATTTACAGTGCTTTTTAATTTATATTTAGTTTTATTTTTAGGGGTACAATTATTTGTGGTAAATTTTCTTGATTGTTAAACTGATTGAATATCATTTCATTTGCCAATTTTATAAATTATAGTTTCTGGCTTGCCGCCTGTGGCTCAACGGGCTAAGGCGCCAGCCATGTACACCTGAGCTGGCGGGTTCGAATCCAGCCCAGGCCCGCCAAACAACAATGACAGCTGCAACCAAAAAATGGCCAGGCATTGTGGCGGGCGCCTGTAGTCCCAGCTACTTGGGAGGCGGAGGCAAGAGACTCGCTTGAGCCCAGGAATTGGAGGTTGCTGTGAGCTGTGATGCAACAGCACTCTATCCAGGGTAACAGCTTAAGGCTCTGCCTCAAAAAAAAAAAAAAAGGAAATAATATATATATTTATATATATATATATATATATAGTTTCTGTTCTATGAAAGACCAATTTGTATATATTTGCGTTTTTCATTCTTTTTTAATGGGTGGATTATTGTATATTCCACCTACTAATTCTTTGCCATTTATTTATTTTGCAAATATATTCACCCAATGTGTGTCTTGTCTTTTCATTTACTTAGAATGTCTTTGGAGGAATAAATCATTCCTGATTTTAAACAAACAAAAAAATTAATTGAAGTAAATTCCAAATACAGTGGAAAGTTTTAAAAAATATACTAGAATAAGGAGAAGAAATGGTTTCAGAGCTTGATGACAACTCTTTCAAATTAACCCAGTCAAAAATAAAGAACTAAGAATCAAGAGAATGAACGAAGTCTATGAGAAATATGGGATCATGTAAAATGGACAAATATAAGAATCATAGGCATCCCTGAAGGTGAAGAAGAAAAAGCACAGGGCTAGAAAACCTATTTGAGGAAATAATTGATAAAAATTTCCCTGGTCTTACCAGAGATTCAGACATCCAGATAGAAAAAGCTCAAAAAACTCCTGGGAGATTCATTGCAAAAAGGGAATCACAAAGGCATATGGTCATTTGTTGTCAGACTAACCAAAGTCAACATGAAGGAGGAGTCAACATGCCTCAACAGTGAGGTAAAAACATCAAGTATGTGTAACTTACAAAGGCAAATCCATCAGACAAACTGCAGACTTCTCAACAGAAACCTTATAGGCCAGAAAGGAATAGGTTCCAATCTTTATTCCCCATAAACAGAATAACTACCAGCCAAGAATTTTGTGCCCTACTAAATTAAGTTTCAGAACTGATGGAGAAACAAAGACTGTTTCGGAAAAGTAAACACTGAGAGAGTTTGTCACTATAAGACTTTCCCTACAGGAAATATTCAAAACTGCATTATACAAGAAACAGCATAATAGACACCTACCAGTGTAAAAACATTCAAAATTTAAATTCAACAGCTCTAAGAAAACAATGGCACAAAGGGAAAATAAAACAAGGTACAATGTAACATGTTGAACAGAACAGCATCCCACTTATTGATACATGTATTAACAGGCACCATGAACCATCTGAATGCCTCACTTAAAAGAAATAGAGTGGCTAAATGGATGACAAAACACAACCCAAATATTTTCTGCTTCAAAGAGACACATCTAAACCAGCATAACTCACATGGATTCAAGAAAATGGGTTGGCAAAAAAATATTTCACACAAATGGAAACCAGGTATAGCCACTCACATATCAGATAAAATAGACTTTATATCAGTAATAGTTTTTTAAAAAGACAAACATGGTCAATATACAATAGTAAAGGGAACAATTCAACAAGAAGACATAAAAAGCCTAACTATATATACACCTAACAGAGGAGCACCAAGATTCATAAAGCAAATTCTCCTACATCTAAGCAAAAAAAAAAAAAAAAGTATCATCTTAATAGCAAAGGAAACAACCAACAGAGTAAAAAGACAACCTCCAGGATAAGAGAAGATAGTTGCAAACTATATATGTGATAAAGAGTTAATATCCAAAATATGTAAAGAACTCAAACACACTTAACGATAAGAAAACAAATAACCTGATTTTAAAATGGCTAAAGGATCTGAGTAGACATTTCTCAAAAGAAGGCACACAGACAGCCAAGACAGGTACATAAATAAATGCTCAACACCATTATTCATCATAAAAATGCAAATTAAAGCCACAATGAGTTATCACCTCACACCTAGATATCAAGTACTGGTAAAGACATGGAGAAAGGAAACCCTCACACACTATTGATGGGATTGTCAATTAGAACAGCCATTATGGACAACGGTGTGGAGTTTCCTCAAAAAATTAAAAATATAACTATCGCATGATCCAGCAACCCCAATCCTAGGCATATATTCAAAAGAAAAGAAATCAGTAGTATGCGAAAGAGACAGCTGAATTCCTATTAATTGCAGCATTATTCCCAATAGCCAACACATGCAATCAACATAACATGTTCATCAATAGGCAAATGGATTAAAAAAATATGACATACAGAATGGAACACTATTCTGTCATTTAAAAAGAAGGAAACCATGTAACTCGCAACAACATGGATGAATCTGTAGGACACTATTTTAAGTATATCACAACAAAATGGGGTCTCACTCCTGTTCAGCCAGACATAGAAAGATGAATACAGCACATACATGGGGAATCTAAAAAAGTTGATCTTATGGAGAGAGTAGAATGGTGCTTACCAAGGCTGAAATGGGAGGGCAGGAGAGAGAGGAAGGAAAAGAGGGAAGATGTTTGTCAAAGGGTGCAAAATATCAGATGGGAGGAGAAAGTTCCAGAGATCTATTGTATAACATCATGACCATAGTTAACAATATATTGCATTTTTGAAAAATTCTAAGAGAATAGATAAAATGTTTTTGTGTTCTCACCACAAAAATGAGAACTTTGTGAGGTAGTGCCTATGTTAATTAGCTAAAGTTAGTTATTCCAAGATGTATCCATCCAAATAATACAGTGTGCCTGGTAAATACATAACCACTTTATCTGTCAAATTAAAAAGTAAATGGATAAAAACAACCAAAAAAGAAATTATCCAGTCTTTTCTATGAAAAATATACTCCACAGCTCTTAGATATCATTAGCTACAAATATGCAAACCAACATAGACCTAATTAGACAACCTCAATGTATTAGCAATTTTTACTAAATTGCCAGCAAGAGAAAAATACCCCTTTTCTCCACTGTCATCACCTCACCACATGCTCGCAGTTCATAGTTGAGTCAGATCTAAAGCGTCCACCCCCTTGTATTTAAAGAAAAATAATTGAAATTTCATTATTAAACTTCAGATCAGAAGCTCGACCCTGGTTTCGAGCAGCTTGCCTTCTGGAATAGATGAATTGCTGAGCCCGCTGCATGGTGATAGTGACGCATTTAAATAACTAATTTGAGAGAGGGGATATGAGGTCACTGAAGAGGAAGCTGTAAATAAGATTATCACCATGAGGATCTTGCCATTCACTAACAGCTACAGATACAAAACAATCACGTCTAGCCCCATTTCCTATGTTGAGGCCAATGGCACCTTCAGCAAAGCACAGACGCACACCAGCAGGTGCAGGGATGATTTCCTGAGCCGTGTAATGGCTGTTTGGAAATAGTAGTGGGCCCATCCCACACTGGAATGGTATATCTGTCATGTATCCAGCATTTCACTATGGAAAAAATCTTTGCATTCATTTAACCTCTTTGGTAGTGGCATTCATTTATCTGGGCTAAATATTTCATGAATATTCATTAGTGTACCTTATTTGCATAGTCACTAAGCTATTAGACACTGTAGTCAATATTCTTTTTTTAATAATTTTATTAAATCATAATTGTGTACAATGGTGCAATCATAGGGCAGAATGTGTTTCATATACAATCAGAAATATTTTGATCGTGCTGTTAGAGATAGCCTTCATGGCATTTTCTTGATCACTATATGAAGACATTGATATGCTACATTTAATAAGTTTCACAGTACCCTTCTAAGATGCACTGTAGGTGTGATCCCACTAACTGCCCTCCCTCCACCCATCCTCCCCCCTGTAGTCAATATTCTACAGAACTCTGTATTAGCCATCATTCATGTACAATCACATACCATGATGACTGATGTTCATAAAGACCCTACAGTATTATGTGATTTTGAAGTCCCTTCTGAATCAAAGGAAGTAGATTCATCACCAAATAAATTTCAACTGAAAATTAAAATGGTAATGAGATACCATTGCTGGTCTATTAAATTGGCAAAGATTAAGAGAAATGAAGGAAGTATGGGGAAATGGATCCCCTAAACACTGCTTAGGGAATGTAAACTATGAAATAGTACAGAGTTTTTGGAGAAAAATTTATCAAGATTTGTTAAAGGAATTACAAATAAATAAGCAGACATGGCTGTAATCCTAGCACTCTGGGAGGCCGAGGTGGGTGGATTGCTTGAGCTCAGGAGTTCAAGAGTATCCTGAACAAGAGTGAGATCCCCTCTCAACTAAAAATGGAAATATATCCAAGGGTGGTGGTGCGTGCCTGTAGACCCAGCTACTCAAGAGGGTGAGGCAAAAGGATCAGTTGAACCCAAGAGTTCTTAAGATTGCTGTGAGCTATGACACTACAGCACTCTATTGCAAGGATAATAGAGTGAGACTCTGTCTCAAAAAAAATTACAAATAACGATAGCTACTATTTATGTGACATATGTAATTCTTACTAAAAGTCATATAGTATTGTAAGTGTTTTTCACTTATTAACTAATCCTAAAAATATCCCTATGAAATAGGGATTACTGTTACCCCCATTTTAAAAATGAAGAAACTGAATCTCAGGGAGATTAATTAGCCTGTGTAAGCTCACATAGCTAGGAAATGGCAGCACCAGGATTTGAAAATAGAAAATCCATTTTCAAGAGTCTGTAACTTAATAGTCACATTACAGTGCATAATATTGCATCTCAAAACACACAGGCCTTCAACTTCCTCTTCTAGGAATTCATATAAAACACATATACAGAAGTTTGTCTATAGGATGTTCATTAAAGCATTAATAATAATTATTATGTTTGAAGTATCTAAATATTCAGTTGTGAAAGATGGTAGCATATCCGTGTGACAAACTACTACTAGTCATTTTTGAGAGTGAATTTTAATAAAACAGAACATGATTACGCACAGTAAGACCTTGTGCACTCACTTCCCACCGCCCCTTTCCTTGCTCTAGTCCATGCTAAGAGGCTCATCCCTGTAGACCCCATCACCCGGATTCCCATCAGGGCTGGCTTCCAGCGGGATTCTGCCAACAGGAAGACCAAGAGGAAGTGAGAATGGGAAGAGAGAAGGAGGAGTTGGAGGTCAGGTTATGCCTTTTTCTAGCCTCACCCTGTTGTTGTGGCAGTGGTTGAGCCCCTTTCTGGACTACGGCTCCTGCTGTGACAGCAGGATCCCAGCTTTCACTGTGCTCCAATGACGTATTTTTCCAAGATCCCCTCCTACTGTAAGTTTCCAAGAGCTTGACCTCCCCTGTAGGCTCCTGTAGGCCTACTCACATTCAGGCAAACTGTCCCTTCATTGAGGTCACCTTAGCAGAACTGAGCGGAATTCTGTTGCTTACAGAGATACCAGATGTGAAAGAAGGAGAGAGGGTGAGACATATATTTCAGCTTTAAAAAAAAACAATCTGATAGACTATGTAAGAAAATATTGCAATGTTTACCTTTGGGAGGTAAGATTGGGGGAGGGATTTATTTTCATATTTTACATAGACTTCAGGAAATGAGAGGACTTGATTCAAATTCTGGTTGAAAAACTTAAACTGGGCTCGGTGCCTGTGGCTCAATGGGCTAAGGCGCCAGCCACGTACACCTGAGCTGGCAGGTTCGAATCCAGGCCGGACCCACCAAACAATGACGGCTGCAACCAAAAAAAAAAAAAATGACCAGGCATTGTGGCAGGCGCCTGTAGTCCCAGCTACTTGGGAGGTGGAGGCAAGAGACTCGCTTGAGCCCAGGAATTGGAGGTTGCTGTTAGCTGTGATGCCACAGCACTCTATCCAGGGTGACAGCTTGAGGCTCCGTCCCAAAAAAAAAAAAAACTTAAACTGTGTTGAACACCTAAAAAAATGAGACATTGTCATTTATAAAATAAACGCTGTCTACCTCTTCAGGATTTACGCATATTAACTTAGATAATCCATGTAAAGACTTCTGTGCACAGAAGGCCTTATATTCACATGGTGTCTTTTTACAACTCCTATATACCTGACTGGTAAAACTGCATGACATGGTCAAGGTATATATGCAAAAATTCTGCATGTCATGGAAGTGTATATTTTGAAATTGCACAAAGAAAGACAAAAGCTTTCACGCAGAGTAAATAGTGACCTGAAATATTTTTGATAAGTTGTTGAAATGACCATATACCCATTAAATTATCATATAAAACGTACGTATAAAATTGAAGAAAGAGAAAGCCACTCTCTGTTTGCAGAGATAGCCAAGATCTAGTTCCACAGAGAAGCAAACAGAATTTTCTTCCAAGAATTCCTAACATCATTTCCCAGAAACCGATGTATTCTTGATGGGTATTATCAGCTTGTAAGGTTATCACAATGAAGGTAAAAAAGCACATTCCAATGCTTTCATGAGACACAATCCCCCTTTTGGCAATAAACAAAATTTTAATTTCTCTTTGAAGCTATTCACAGTCAGACTTGCAAGCTGTTGGTCTTCTTGGTTCCATAGGTCATGTCTGATTTCCAGTCCTCATTCCTCCACTTTCTCCATGACTCCCTGTTCCAATCAGTGCAAGATGACTTACAGACTGGCGATATTTAGCTCAAAAAGGCCAACCATATGGATGGTAATTGTTTCCATTGCTCTCACCAAAAATAAGTGATTGAGTGAAATAATCAAAAATTTCATGTTAAAAACAAATAAAATTAATGAGAAGCATTGCAAACTGAAGGTTGAAAAGGCGCCAACACCACTGAAATGTCTGAAACCAGACAGGTCTAAGGAGTTCACGAGTTCATTCGTTATAGGAAACTGAAGGAAATGTGGTCAGACCTGCTGTCAGTTTAAAGAATATCACTGAAGCTTTGCAACAATGATGTATGTTCCCATTCAAACATACCAAAAGCTATTGAACTTGATTCCCTTTCTAAACATGGACTTTGTTACCTCAATTTGCAACCCTCCATTGCTGATGGGTGAGGAAATGCTTTAACCCACCGGGCATTTTTGGTTCACTGACAAATGTAGTCACAAGCAGCAGACTTTTCCCACAAATGCGTATTTACGTGTAAGAGCTCAAGGAGACTGCCCTTTCAAAGTTCTTATTTCTCAAATGTTTGCCTGTTCAAGAATCCAGCCATCTGCCCATCCTACCTGTCTCCTACCTCATCCTGTGCCAGGCAACTTTGTGCAGCTCTCCTGAAATCGTCTCTCACATTTATCTGGGCCATCTAAATTGAATCCCATTATTGCTCTTCCTGAATCATTTTATGTGAGTGCTTTGATTTTTGCAGCCATGTTTTGTCTAATACTGTGCAGCTGACTTGTTATGCTGGCTTGAATTAAATTTGCAATATCAACCAAACTCAGCTCAGCAGCAGGGCACCCAGCTGCACCACCCAAGACCTTCACACATCACTTAATTCACTGACCGGGGAACATCTCATCCACAAAATAAAAGTCGTAAGTTGCTTGTGGGCTGATTTCTAAATACATTCACCAGGAAAAAATAAACATCAGCATTGACTCTTTTATCCGGCAATTGGTAAAGAGGAAACTCTTCCAAAGTCAGTGTACAGTGAGGCGTCTATTTGCACTATCTTCTTGCGTTATTCTTTTCTTGCTTAAAACCAGTAGTAGAAGAAAAGGTAGAGCAACATGAAAAATTCCCATACATTATGAAATACGTTGTGTGAAACTTAAAGATACACACGCTGTGTTCATGTGCCTTATACCATCTTCCTTACGTGTTACTGCAGAAGATACCATAGTTCAGCCTCTAGCAGTTCAATGGCTTATAAGTCACTAAATGTCAGTCAGATGAAACCCTTCTTCTCTAATTATCTCTTAATGTGCTTTGGAGGCTATCAGAAGAAAGAAGTTAAAGGGCAGAAGACGAACGTAATTTGATGAATTCTAATTATTGCTGTCATGACTGATGTTTTTTCCCCCAGTTGCATAAGCTGAATCCCAGCTAGTTTCTGTCACTTCTAAGCTGCATGTAGTAACATGGCACGTACTCCGATGAGACGCCAGGCACATGTTGACCAACTACAAGCAAAAGGAACTCTAGTCCTAGGAAAAAACTAATAACTAAAGGTGTAATGGCTTGTGCTCAAGGACAATGTCTTTGTCAAAACTGCAAGCCAAAAAAATATAAATTTAGCTTTCTTCAATTCCTAGTGGAAAAGCAAACACTTTAACTCCAAGGCACGCTATGAAAGGATTACTTTTGCATCGTCATTTATTTCTCACTCTCTTTAATGCTGGGTTACATTAAGCCAAGAAGATGGATTGACTATTTGGTGCCAATTCACTGCTTCTCTTTTGTAATTTTCCCTAGACCATGTTCACCTTCTGCCACCCTTACCTGTTTTCCACAGCTGTTCAATTAATATTTTTAAATGACTTAGGGACAGTCTAATATCACAGATAGAAGATACCTATTTACCCAGTGAGTGAATGATATGGTCTCATATTATTAAATAGAGAAAAATTAGGGTGGAAACTATTTAATACTTCAGAGGACCAACCCAAGTAACTCAATTCCCAGACAAACCCTGCTAGTTATTAACATACAGCTTGCTTTCTTTGCTTTTGTTTTTTTTTTAATTGTTGAGGATTCATTGAGGGTATAAGAAACCAGGTTACACTGATTGCATCTGTTAGGTAACGTCCCTCTCAGCTTGCTTTCTTTTATTTTAATCACAGTAGTTTGTACACTTGTGAAGAGCGTATAAAGTTTGGGAATATCCAGCATACTCTAATTGTTTTCTGTTTCCTATTTGGTATCCCTATATTTGTTGCTATAGCTTTATACTAATAGCCAAGTTGAAAATAGGGGGGAAAGGACTCAAGGTTTTAGCTACCTTTAATATCTCTACTTCCACAGATCATGTCTATTCACATTCCTTGGAAGCTGTCACCCACACACACTTCAGACCCTCACAGTGCTGCTAAGTGACAAAGTGAATACGTGAGATGGTCAGAAATTATTTTTCTGAAAGCATTCATTGAGAAAAGCTTTCCATGGTGCCATGTATTATTAAGGTTCTGTTTTTAATTTCAGATTGCATTAAAAGTCATCTAAAAACCTTATGTTTTATTTTTATCCTTTCTATCACAGGTAAAGATTACAAAGAGAGGTAGTTGCTGCATATATAACACAACTGTCAAAAATGGGAACAGGCTCCAAAAAGCTGGTGGTGGATTCAAATTCCAGCACCAGTTGCAGGTTTGGTCAGGCCCAGGTTTGAACCCGCTACTCTCGATATATGGGACCAGCACCCTACACCCTAAGATATTCCAGCACCAGTGACAATGCTCTCCTGCTGCCGTGTCTTTCCTCCTGGGGTACCGAGCTCTCACCACCTACTGCATTCTGTTATATACCCCTAAACCTAGAGGTAATTAGCTGACCATGGTTTCACATGCCATTTATTTTAACTCAACTTTAAATGTACATATTTCCAAGTTTCAAAGAGCAGCTCAGATCTGGTTTGAGCCTAAATTGGCACAGTCTTGGAGAGTATTTTGTCTAAAAGGTGATGTAGAAAGAGTTGGGGGTGGTGCATGCACACATGCGCACAGAAAGTGCCTCAAGGAAGCATGTATAAACCAAATGCCACTGTGTTTTGCAAAATATTCGAAAACTATATCATGATCATTTGCAAATGACTTACCTAAATGTCAGAGATTATTAAATGTTTTTTCTCCTTTGTCTCTTGCGACCATGTACATTCTACCATGAGAATACTCTTCATTCGCTTCAAAATGTCCAAGGGCCCTGACTGTACGTCTCCTCCTGCCAGGACTGATGATAACAAAGAATCTGTTCTATTACAACATTATGTCCCACACCTACTCTCCTTCATTCTAATTCTGGGATTTCAATTTATAAATGATGCCAGGTAAATAAGGGAAAACATTGAAATATCAGTGCTTTAAAAAATATGAAAAAATAAGTTGATTTTTAAAATTAATAATTCCTCTTGTGTTGAATGTCGGTAAAACAGCATGAAGGTATAGGAAAAAATAAAAACGTAGAAAGATACGGAAATTGTATTACTCCAAAATTGTATTTAAGAACTTACTTCACTTTGAAAAAAACAATATTCGAAACTATAGAGTGAGAATAATGACTTATTCAAAAAATCTGAACTTCAAGCGATAGAGATATATTGATAGAAAAGATTGACGATACACCAGGAAATTGCTCAATGAGCCAGTGTACACATGCACGTTTGTGAATGTGCAGGTGGATTAAGTAAATGTTTGAGGCATTTATCATCGCTTTGGGTGTATCTGGCTTTTTTTCAATGAGGTAATCAACTTTGGGCGTTGATAAGAGGGCTCCGCTATATGCAAGAGACATTTTAAAATCATATAATATGTATTGGCTTCTCTTTTTCCATTCCTTTACAATGAAGATTCCAAATCTAAAACTATTTCAGGAATTAAAATTCTTAAAATTCTAACCTGGACCAATCAAATTCATGATAATGTTTTCGTCATTGTCCTAGTGAGTGGAGACACCACCAACTTAGATTTCTACACTTACAACGGCAGCCCTTTCTTTAGATTGTTTTGCTTCTAGCCGACTACAAATCTCAGCTCTCATTCATCATCAGAACAAGCCCTGTGGCTTTTGTCCTACTCTCCTGCCCTTCTTGTTCTCCCACCAGTGCAGCCAGAATGCGAATAAGGCCGTGAGAAGGTGTAAGCATCTGTTTCTTTGGCTTCAGAGCTTCCAATTCTCTTCTTCTTTACCTGTGGTCAAAACAGAATCGGGCCCAAGCTACTCTGAAGACCTGGCATCTTGCTTTCCTTCAAATCTGTACACTGTCTCTCACTGGTAAGTCAGATTCTTACTCGGGGAGACCTCAGGCCAGCAACCTAGACCACCCAGGCTCTTGGCATGTGGTCACACGCTTTTGCTCATTCTGCCTCTGTTTTCTATAGTAGAGGGAGATATGTCTTTTTTTCCACTGAGGTTATAAATTCCAATTTTAAATTTTGAAAGTAAAGGAAAACAGCCAAAAGAGCTCTACCTGTGGCTTTGTTACAGTGATCTTTAGGCTTACCAAGTACAGAAAACAGAAACCCCTAGTCTTGCCTAGTATACTCCTAAAAGGAAAATGAAGGCCAATGGCAACCTGATAATAAAGTCATTTTACCTTGGCTTTGGAGGGCACAGATGTCCCCTAGAAAGTCAGACAAAAGTAATAAGCTTAAGAAAAGAAATACTCAGCCTAGTATGAAACTAATTTATAGCTTTCATGTGAAAGCTATAACCCAATTACAGCACAACAACTGGAGAAAGGGGCAAGGGAGGGGAGGGGAGGGGGCAGGATGGGCAGAGGGAGAATATTTGGTGGGTCCACACTTACGGTGCATCTCAAAAGAGTACAGGTGAAACGTACTAAATGTAGGATATAAATGTCTCCACACAATAACGAAGAAAATGCCATGAAAGCTATGTCAACCAGTTCAATGAAAATATTTCAAATTATACATAAAATACCCCGTGATTGCATTTATGTACACAACCATGATTTAATTTTAAAAAAAAAGAAAGAAAGGAAAAGATCTTCATGCTACCTCCACTCATAATGTATGAATATTATTTCTTAAAACAACCTAAGTGATTGTAACCATAGTTTATACTTCATGACTTTTAGTAAAATTAGCAACACCCTCCCTGGGGTTTCTCATCCTATTCATCAATTGGTTATGAAAAGCATCTATAATGCTGTTCAAAATAACAAAAAATAAATCATTGATGAATAATGTTCCAATGTGTTAATCTTCTAAAACTATACCTTGTTCTGAAATTGTTATCACTAGTATGTGGAATCTAAAACTCAAACCTTAGAAGACTTTGTTTTTTTGTATTTTAATACAAGTCTAGTTTTATTTACTTCATGAGGTAACTGTTACATTGCTTACAAAGCTGACAGATTTTGAACATTACTACAGGGCCATTCATATCTTCTAGCACTTTAAAAATTTTTACAAAATTCACCACTTCAAACACTGGAGTATGACAATTGGATATCACACGTTTCTCAAATTGCCTTTATTGAGGAATGCCAATGTAACAGATACTGTGCTAAACGCCTCATACATTTATTTAATTCATACATCAAACAAATGACCATTTAAAATACGGTCTAAGAAGACAAAAGCATTCTTTAAGTTTCATTAATTTAACAAAGATTTCAAGCAGTTAAGAGGTAGAGTTAAGAGTCAAACTCAGATTTTCTGGCTCCCAGAGGGCCTGCCCCTACCACTGTAATCATCTACAGCACAAAATTAATCCAAACACAGTTTTCTTTTTCCCTCAGTGCATGTGCAAGGTGAAGAAGTAAGTATACCATCAAAAAAGTTACTATTGGGCAGCGCCTGTGGCTCAGTCAGTAAGGCTCCAGCCCCATATACTGAAGGTGGCTGACCCCGGCCGAACTGCAACAACAAAAAAAAACAGCCGGGCGTTGTGGCAGGCGTCTGTGGTCCCAGCTACTCAGGAGGCTGAGGCAAGAGACTCGCCTAAGTCCAGGAATTGGAGGTTGCTGTGAGCTGTGTGACGCCACGGCACTCTATCGAGGGCGAGAAAGTGAGACTCTGTCTCTACAAAAAAAAAAAAAAAAAGTCACTATTTAGTTATGGAAAAATGTAAGCCACAAATGATTCAAAATGAGATTCTATTAATTGAAAATGGCTTTAAGAAAAAATGTTAATTTACTCTCAACCTGTTTTATAAAGTATTTGCAAAAGTTCATAAGAACTGCATAATTTGGATATTTGACCCCCTCCAAATGTCATGTTGAAATATGATCCCCAAATCCCCAATGTTGAAGGTGAGGCTGAGTGGAAAGCAGCGTTTGGGTCATAGGTGGGTTTCAAGGCAGGGTGGATCAATGGCTGGTGGTGTCAAAGTCATGGTAATGAGTTAGATCTTCATCTATTTAGTTCCCCCCAAGAGCTGGTTGTTAAAAACAGCCTGGCAAAAAGTGATCCCATCTCAAGGTGGGCAAGGGACTTGAAGAGAAACTTCTTTGAAGAAGACAGGTGCAAGGCCTGCAGACACATGAAAAAATGCTCATCAGCCTTAATCATCAGAGAAATGCAAATCAAAACTACTTTGAGATATCATCAAACTCCAGTAAGATTAGCCCACATGGCAAAATCCCAAAACCAGAGATGTTGGCGTGGATGTGGAAAAAAGGCAACACTTCTACATTGCGGGTGGGAATGCAAACTAATACGTTCCTTTTGGAAAGATGTTTGGAGAACACCTAGGTATCTAAAAATAGACCTGCCATTCGATCTTACAATTCCTCTACTAGTTATATATCAAGAAGACCAAAAATCACATTATAAGAAAGATATGTATACCAGAATGTTAATTGAAGCCCAATTCATAATTGCTAAGTCATGGAAGAAGCCCAAGTGCCCAATAAATTGTGGTATATATACACTATGGAATATTATGCAGCCTTAAAAAAGATGTAGACTTTATCTCTTACATGTTTACATGGATGGAGCTGGAACATATTCTTCTTAGCAAAGTATCTCAAGAATAGAAGAAAAAGTATCCAATGTACTCAGTCTTACTATGAAACCAATTTATAGCTTTCTTATGAAAGCTATAACCCAATTATAGCTCAAGAAGAAGGGGAAAGAAGAGAGGGAGGGGAGGGGGGCAGTTGGGTGGAGGGAGAGCAATTGGTGGGACCACACTTACAGTGCTTCTTACAAGGGTACATATGAAATTTACTAGGGGTAGAATATGTCTTAACACAATAACTAAGAAAATGCCATGAAGGCTATGTTAACCAGTTTAATGAAAACATTTCAAACTGTATATAAAACCAGTACATACCCCATGATTGCATTAATGTACACAGCTATGATTTAATAATAAAAAAAAAAAACAGCCTGGCACCTCCCCTCTCTCTTTTTCTTCCTCTCTCTGGCCTCATGATCTCTGCTCATGCCAGCTCTGCTCCACCATCTGCCACAGGGGAAGCAGCCTAAAGCCCTCCTCAGAAGTAAATGCTGCTGCAATGTTTTTTGAACAACCTGCAGAACTGTGAACCAAATATGACCCTTAAAAAAATAAGTTACTCAGCTTCCAGGAGTACTTCATAGAAAAACAAGTGAACTAAGACAAGAACCTATATAAAAAACAAGTACATACTAAGAAATAGATGGCTCGGTGTCTGTGACTCAACGGGCTAAGGCACTAGCCACATACACCTGAGCTGGCGGGTTCGAATCCAGCCCGAGCCCACCAAACAACAATGACAGCTGCAACCAAAAAAATGGCCGGGCATTGTAGCGGGCGCCTGTAGTCCCAGCTACTTGGGAGACGGAGGCAAGAGACTCGCTTGAGCCCAGGAATTGGAGGTTGCTGTGAGCTGTGATGCCACGGCACTCTATCCAGGGTGATAGCTTGAGGCTCTGTCTCAAAAAAAGAAAAAGGAAATAGAGAAAATGCTCAATCAGAATAGAAGCTCAAAATTAAGAACACTACAAATAATAGGTTTAATGCAGTTATCAAACTTCATTAATGTGAAATTCATGTGAAATTCAAAAAAGAAAAATGATCGTCTACATGACTGCCATTATCCGTAAAGAGAAAAAACATCACCTCCACAAAAAGAAAAAGTTTCTACAGGCCTCTACATCTCAAAGAATTTCATGGCAATAGAGGTGTTTTTATTGCACTTCAGCGAATCACAGAATCCTTAATGAAAGAAGTAGAGTTTGGTATGATTTCAAAGGAAAAAAGAAGTATGGTCGAGGTCATTCTGGGCAGAAGGAAAAGCAGCTTAATAGCATGAAAGTATGAAATACTTTTGTGAGATTGAGGAATGGAGAATAGACTGACGTGGCTGGAATAGTGTTTCCTAAATAATCTTCTGTGGAATGCTCACTGAAAGATCCAAAAAAACAGTTTCCATTATAAAAATAAGTTGAAATGCTGAATTAAGAAAACTGATAACTGGAGGTTTCTTTTTTTTTTTTTTTTCATTTTTCTTTCTTTAGGGTGGGGGTGCTGTGATAAAATAGGTTGTACCAGACTAAGCTATGTCAGAAACAAATGAAAAATGATACCAAATAATACATATAAAGCTCTATTAGGATCCAGGACTAATTGGTCTCCAGCCCTGGCTTATCTAGGTTCTAAAGCAGAGGGCTATGCTGTTATCTCACTCAGGCACAATTGCTCTTAGGTGCCTGAGAGCTATTTATTGACTTTAGCAGAAGGGAGAGAGAGAAAGATAGTCTTTGAGGGAGAAGCAGTCTTCTTAGAAGGATAGATCCTAGGAGTCTTTAGCAGAGCTTAGTAAGGTTCAGCAGAGAGATGCCATGCGGGCGTTCTGCAGGCAGGAGAAGCGACAAAGTCAGAGTGAGCTGTCCGGGATAGAATGCACACACTCCCAACTGCCTTCTCCTGCAGCCTAACATAGAGCTGATCTCGTGGCTCTTAACATTGCAGGTGTAGAGACTGCCAATTCACTAATGCCCTCGTCTCATGAGCTCTCATGTTGTTAAGAGAGCTAAATCCCTCCGCATGCCCTTTTCACCAAGGTGAGCTACACCGGTATTACTTATAACTCTCATTCCTCCTCATCATAGGCTATCCAGGCTGCTACAAAGCTCCTAGAACACATTGGGAAAAAACCAAGGCACCAAGACCTAAGAGGCCAACCTCCTAAAAGGAAAAAAGCAAGTAAATAGAGGGGGGCCCTACCTCAACCTAGTACTTTGTTCCTCTGGGCAATTTGCTACTTCACAGTTCAAAGTACAGAACCCAACAGAAAGCAGTGGCTTAATACATATGGCTGTGTTACCAGACTGGAAAGACAAAAATAGTTCAGAGATGGCTCGGTGCCTGTGGCTCAATGGGCTAAGGCGCCAGCCACATACACCTAAGCTGGCGGGTTCGAATCCAGCCCGGGTCCACCAAACAACAATGATGGCTGCAACCAAAAAATGGCCAGGCGTTGTGGTGGGCACCTGTAGTCCCAGCTACTTGGGAGGCAGAGGCAAGAGACTCGCTTGAGCCCAGGAAATGGAGGTTGCTGTGAACTGTGATGTCACAGCACTCTATCCAGGGTGACAGCTTGAGGCCCTGTCTCAAGTTATGTGCTGACTCTTTAGTGGTATGGGATGAGGTAAAAGAAAGAAGCTGCTAAAATGTTTAAAAACCAAGTAGAGATTTTGGCAGCCTGGGGGAAAGGAAATTTGAGTTACAGAGTCTATCTGCAAAGAAAGATCCTGAGGAAAAAATCCAGGCTTTCTATTGAGACCTCTGAAGGACTAAACTCATAGAAAAGGACAAAACTAAAGTTAGGGCTCAACTGTAGCAAGAGGATAGTCTTATATTTCAAGTGCCTTATAGAAGAAAATTAAATTCTTTCTCAGAGAAGGTGACATAGTCCAGAGCTTCTAAAAATTTTCATACTAGCATCTTCCATTCATTCGACCATGAGTTTCACTAAACATGATGAAGGTCAATAGGCAAGCTAATGACATTTGTAAAGTGCCAAAAGAAAATAATCACCAAGCTATTATTCTATACCCAGGGGGGAAATATCTTTCATTAAAATACATGATAGTTATAGCACAAATGAAGGAAAGTGGTTGTAGATGGAGTAAAGTGTGCTATAATTCCAGGATCATTTTGGAGCTGAAAATATGTTAATTTAAAAATATACCAGGGTGGTCCCTGTGGCTCAGTGAGTAGGGCACTGGTCCCATACACCGAGGTGGTAGGTTCAAACCTGGCCTGGCTAAACTGCAACAACAACAACAAAAAAAATAGCTGAGCATTGTGGCGGGGGCCTGTGGTCCCTGCTACTTGGGAGGCTAAGGCAGGAGAATCACCTAAACCCAAGAGCTGGAGGTTGCTGTGAGCTGTGACACCATGGCACTCTGCCAAGGGTGACAAAAGTGAGACTCTGTCTCTAAAAAAATAAATAAATAAAATAAAGATATACCAAAACATTAAGAATATATACCTTAAATGAGGGGTTGAAAGAAATAATATAGTTTTAAATAGCCCATAAGTCAAGAAAAAAGAAGCAATTAAAACAAAATATTCTAATTAAATGGTAATAAGACCTAGCAAAATTCATGGAATACAAGCTAAATTAGTTGCTATAAAAATATAGTATTGTAAGACTGTTTAAGGAAAAAGAAAACCACAAATTATCAATATGAAGAATGAAAAAAAGGAGCCATCACTACAGAATCAACATATAACCTCAAGAAATGTACTCTCAAAAAAAAAAAAAAAAGAAAGAAATATGGTGTAATTGTACAGCATCTATCATCAATTGCTCCAAAACTGGCATTCTATATTGTTAGGAAATATATACAGGCTGCTATAAAGCTCCTAGAACACATTGGGAAAAAGGAAAGGAAGGTATACAGAAGGTATAGCATAAGAAGTTTTACAGAGAAGTGCTTAGAGAAGATACTTGAGATTTTGTCTTATAATTACATTTGCATAGTTACATTTGCATAGCAATGATCAGTTTTTATCTACATGAATTTTTATTTGGGATGGCTTGAGTCTATACTTACAAAGCAAGAATTGTGTTTTAACTTAGATGGTATGTTCATTTAGGAATGGTTAGCGAAAGGGATGATGACAATTCGGGAAAGTCAAAAGCTCCCCATCTGACCACTCCCCTTGTCTCAGCATGTAAGTTAATTTGTAATGTTGTAACAAAAGTACTTTTATGAAATAATCCACTTTGCATGTGTTATGTCTGCCACCAAAGTGTCAAATGTAATAGCACTTATATGCAAATGTTTTGACTCCAAATGGCTTCATTTAGAAAAATAAGCACAAAAAAGGCAGGTGAATATATCATGAATTAAGCATGACTTCCTGTTATTGAATCTCCTTTACATTTATGGCTTCTATATGAAATGCTATCATGGGTAAACTGTTATTAGGGTTGAGTAGCTATTATGCTATGGTAAACTGAATAATGCCCCCCCCAATATATCCATACCCTAATCCCAGGCATCCATGAATGTCATTTTACATGGCAAAAGGGACTCTGCTAATATGATCAAAATAAGGATCTTGGTTCAGCACCCGTAGCACAATGGTTACAGCACCAGCAACATATACCAAGGTTGACAGGTTGCAGCCAAGACCAGGCCAGCTAAACAATGACAAATGCAACAAAAAATAGTTGGGCATTGTGGCAAGTGCCTGTAGTCTCAGCTACTTGGGAGGCGGAGGCAAGAGAATCACTTAAGGCAACACCTGTGGCTCAGAGAGTAGGGTGCCAGCCCCACATACCAAAGGTAGTGAGTTTGAACCCAGCGCTAGCCAGACTGCAACAAAAAATAGTCAGGCGTTGTGGTGAGCACCTATAGTCCCAGCTACTCAGGAGGCTGAGGCAGGAGAATTGCCTAAGCCCAAGAGCTGGAGGTTTCTGTGAGCGGTAATGTCAGATCACTCTACTGAGGGTGACAAAGTGAGACTCTGTTTCTAAAAAAAAAAGAATCACGTAAGCCCAAGAGTTTGAGGTTGCTGTGAGCTATAACGTTACAGCACTCTACCAAGGGCAACATAATAAGACTCTGTCTCTAAAGAATAAAAAAATAAGGATCTTAAAATGAGGGGATTATCTTCATTTGTGGCCAATCACTCTAATTTCTGCTTCTGTGATCACATTTCCCCCTTCTGTGTATCTTAACTCTCCTCTCTCTTATAAAGATACTCAGAATTATGCAGATAATCCAGGATAATCTCAAAATCTTCAGTTGGATCACCTTTACAAACACCCTTTTTCCTTATAAGGGAACATTTACACATTCCATGAATTAGGATCTAATACCTTGACCTGGCCATTATTTCCCCTACTATACGCTTCAGTGACCTTCGAGGCCATTTAAGGATTGATCCAGTGCAGCTGAGGCAAACTTGCCACAAATACAAGACTAAAACCTTTTTCTATGCATATCCTTTTTGCCCCTTTACAAATTATAATTATGCTATTAAAAAACCACCCCAGTCTCATTAGTCTATTCTGATGATTGATGAGGCTATGAGAAGCAGGGAATTGGGGGATTATCAGATGACGTGGGTTCCTAGAATTCAACAGCATTTTTCTTATGAGGCTGTATGCCCCCTTTAAAAATTGGCTTCTCATGGGGGTGCTTCAGAACATAAAAGTATTTTCAATAAAGGAATCTATTTTAAAAAGTTTCTATCACAGAGAAATTGACTTCATGTGATGACAAATTACGAAAAATGTTGGTTACAAATTTGTCTTTATGCAAAAGCGTATTTCAAATTTAAATAAATTCAGGATTCCTTTTCCTTCATTTTTACCTGAAGGCAATCAAGAAATTTAGACTCCACGGTTCATAGATAAGAGCATGTCTCTGTCTGTGACTTGCTGGCTTTTTAAGTCACTTCAGATAGATAATCCAGAAGGGAGATCAGCTAGAAATCGCAAGAAACAAACAACAGAATTCAGATTTTTGGCTCGGAAATGTGTTTAGTGTGGCGATGACCCATAGAAATAATAATTAGCCATAATTTTATTTTCAGAACACACCCCTTTTCTTTCAGAAAGGGCAGGTACACATTCTAACATTTTTTAACATCTCTAAGCAGTGGCGCTTAAGACCTTTCCCAAGTGTAAAATGGTTTCCTTTTTTCAAATGTACATTTTTTGTATCCTGTTCCCTAAAACACCATTTATAGCTCCACTTTACTATACTATTCCCTACTCAAAATCTAAATAACCATGTCCTCAAAATAATCTATAGCTTGGCTCTCAACATTCTAATTTTCTCTTTAGCAGGCCATTATTCCACCCTAAAGAGCTGTAAGAAAGCAAACAAAAATAACTTTCTAATTCATCTCACCTGCCTATGACACACTGTTATTTTCTCTGTGTCCCCTCAATATTAAAACATCCCATAACCTGCAAGGTATTATTCACTAGTTTGACTTCACTCGGTAGTCCTGGCTCCAAATCTGGCTCTAAGCTGATCTGCCAGCCTGTGTCCTTTAAAATCCCCAGAGCGATAGAGAACAGAGTTGGCTAAGAACCGCTCATTAGAATGTCCGCAGCAGCCTGCTAAAATGCAGATTCCAAAGTACCACCTCAGCCCCACTAAACACGATTTCTGGAACAATAACTTGAGAATTCACACTTTTCACAAATACGCCACGTCAGTCTTTTGCAGAGCAGAGCCTGGGGCCCCTAGTAAACTGGAATATGATGGGAAAGTTCTAACACTTCAAAATACCCACTTCGTGCATTCTCTTCTGCTCATAAACACTCAGGCACTGTTCCAAAGAAATTCAATAGCTTCAGTTACTGCCGTGAGGTCTCCCATCATCCGTACTCCACTAGGACACAACCCCCGGCATCTTAAGTGCTGATTCCATTTTTGTTTTCTTAAACTCCTGTTTTTATTCCAGTCTGATTCCTCCCTGTTCAACTGCCATCATTTCCCAGAGGCCCCTACCCTTACTCTTCATTATTTCCGTATCCAGATCTATTTTCTAGAGAATTCTCCCTAACCTCTTTATCCCAATCCAGAAACCTCTTCCAGAAAAGCAAAGAAGGTGGTTAGGCAAAGGGAAAAAATCAAATTTCTAGAGGATATGTTATTCAGAGACCATTTTTTTCCACAAATGGAACAAGCAGAAGTAGCAATTTACCTGTTGGGAACCTATTTTGGACCACAAAACACACCAGCAGGACCTAATTTCCCCTTGGTTAGCATAACAGAGAAGGCTAATTACAAGGGATTATTCTTGGGGGAAGAAAAATCTAGTTCTGTGTCCTATGATACAGGGAACCTGGAGCTAGCTGTAGAGATTTTTAGTTGATACAACAGCATGAGGGCAATTAAATCTTCTTCCATTTTACTGAGAATAAATATTTTTTCCAAAAGGAGTTTAATTTGTACTCCAGGGACATAATTCTACAAAACGCCATTGACAAGAGTGGTTGGTATCTCTGTCCATTACACAAAAAATACTGTAACCTCTTGGGCAAGACACTGTGAAAGAAAATCCAGTTGCAACTGGGGCAGAGAACACATTTGGCCTTTAACACAAAGAACACACTTGGCCTTCTCCTGTGTTCAGAGAGGCTTGGGGAAGAGCGTCACAGCAGAATGTTGTTGGCCAATTTACATGGCATTTGGAGTTGAAGTTATATGCCATTTGGGGACGATTACTATAATTAGAAAAATGGCCTAATTACTTTTCTGGCAATGGTGAAGAAAGAGAACAGACTTTTCAGCTTATGGAGACGAGTCCTTGAGAAACCTCAGAAGGTTTTGGGATCCTGTTTGACAGGAAAGAACATCTCATCTGAACCTCTTGGATCTGTTGAAAAACCAAGCTGGAAAGCCAAAACCACAAGAGAGGGAGAAAGAGCAAGAAAAGAAAAATACTCCTTCCTATTGGATTTTGAAACAGAGCTGACAGAAACGGTCCATTCTGTCACCATTGCAAAGCTTCATCTGCCGGTCCTCTGCCAAAAACACAAACAGAAAAGAACAAGGGTGGGAGGGAGTGAAAAGAAAGTGGATTTTCACAGCAACGGGATTTGGAGGAAGATTTCATGTGTGTGTTTGGGTTGTGTCTATTTTAACCGTAAATAGCACAATGGTATAACCTCAGAGACCCAGAGAGTACCTCCCGTGATTTTACATCTCCAGTTAACGTTTATGATATAAAAGGCAAAAATCATATGCATTTCCTCGTTTCCTGTGCTGAGGGAGGGAGACACTGCTGCATCGAATCCAACACCTTCCTCCCGGCTTCAGCCTCCAAGGACAGCATCTTTGACCCAGAAGGCAAGTGGGAACAGCCAGAGCTCTGTTAGAGAAAAATGACCCAGGAGTTGAGCTATTTAGGTTCTGTGTCCAGCATTTAGCAATGTGAACACCTGCACTCGATCAAATATGTCTTCACAAAAATATCATTTCAAACTCTCATGAATTTTTAAAGAACCTAAGGGTAAAATCGGGATAGTGAAGCAACTTCAACTTGTACATGGCCCAGGCGGCAGGGCTGGTGGCTGGGGAGAAGCAGGAGTTATTAGAGGACTGCTGCTTTCAAGTCCTGAGCTGGCTAATGAAAATGTTCCCTTGGTAAATGTGGCTCTTGTTATCCTGTTTCCTATCATTAGTGACTTCAGAAGTGTCCCCTCCCCTTCCTAGACACTTTTCTCTAACACGGAAAGGACAAGCTGAATTTCAAGCTGTGCTAAAAGTAAAGTGGCAACTCTGTCCTTCCCCTGCCTGAAAGAGTCACTGTAGAAATGCCTCCTTGGTCTAGAATCCTCAGCCTAAATGGAAAAAATGTAGAAAAATACTGCTGCCTCCCCCCATCAAAATGGTATCTTTTCCTAATTACAACATAGCCTTTAAACATCATTTATTGAATTTTCACTTCCAATCTGTGAAGGGGCAGGGTGGGAGATGCAGCTCTGTCCTCTGTCTTGATCAGAGCTGGATTGCAAGGGGTGTTGATGAGACCAGAGTACGACCTGTTGATATTGCAAGGGATTAGGCAAAAGAGGACTTAGGCTCTATTTACGACAGGATTCATGCCATCTCCATGATTATGACAGGGATGGAGGGTAACAGAATTAACCTGGGAAGAAAAAAGAGAGAAAAAGAGAGCAGACCGAGAAAGTGAGCAAAATACAAACCTGGGCAGGCTGAGAAACACACACATTTTGACTGAGCTTATTTCAAAGTTCCTAGACTTCTTCTGTATCAGGAAGGATGGCACTCAGAAATGGAGCAGATTATAGAAATCTAACATTACCTCACTCTTGAATCTGTGACTGTGAAACTTGCTTATCTCTTGGGCTAGCCCTGGACTTCACACAGAATACTAACTCCAAGAAATGCATGATGAGTGTGTCAGTCCCAGTGATTTTCAAAATAAAGAAAAATGAACTCAAAGGGTTGACTGTATTCCTAATGTTATTTCTGTTTTATTTGAAAAGCATCCAAATTCAATAAAGGGCAGGAGATGCTATGTGTTCAAAAGTTTGCTCCTGGGCCTAGGCATACACTCGATATGGATTTAGGGTGATTACACAGGTCTCAGGGAAGCAAATTAAGGGCATTTGTCATGTGGAAGCCTTATGACTGAATTGAGATCTGTAAAATTCATTTATAAAGAAGCTCTCCTCACTCTGGGAGGCCAATGTGGGTGGATAACTTGAGCTCACAAGTTTGAGACCAACCTAAGCAAAAAGCGAGATCCTATCTCTACTAAAAATAGAAAAACTTAGGCAAGAGGATCACTTGAGCCCAAGAGTTGGAGGTTGCTATGAGCTATGACATCAAGCACTCTACCCAAGGCAACAGCTTGAGACTCTGTGTGGGGTTAGAAATCCCCACATGTATGTCTCATGTACATCTCATTCAAGTAAGCCACTAATGGGTTAAACTGGCTTTTGCCTTCACAGAAAAAGCAATAGATTTGGGCAACCCTGAGGCAAACACAAAGACTGTTTTCT
>CAUYON010126997.1:0-30135 GCA_963573935.1 Arctocebus calabarensis | reverse complement strand
AACCAAAAAAATGGTCGGGCGTTGTGGCGGGCCTGTGGTCCTAGCTACTTGGGAGGCAGAGGCAAGAGACTCGCTTGAGCCCAGGAATTGGAGGTTGCTGTGAGCTGTGATGCCACGGCACTCTATCCAGGGTGACAGCTTTAGGCGCTGTCTAAAAAAAAAAAAAAAAAAAAAAAAAAGAAAGTTTTCTTTGGCCAGTAATTTAGCTTACTGTAGCTGTTTTTAACTTCATAAACATAATCCTTTTTAAATTTTTTGACTGTTTTGTAATAATATTTGGCACAAAAAACATTGTATACCTATATAAACAGTTTTCTTTGTCCTTATTTTGTAAGCATTTTTCTATTTTTAGAATTTTTTATTTATTTTTTGCTTTTCAGACTCTTCTGTTTTTGAGTAACACTTTGTGCCGTGACATTATGATGGCTGTGATGTCGGTAGGTGATAGGAATTTGGGGGCTCTGTTACAGTCTCCTGGGACCACCATGCTATAGGATCCATCCATCGGTGACTGAATTGTTGTTATGTGGTGCATGGCTATATACCCAAGGGATGTTCCCACTTTAAAAATAAAAACAAAAACTTGTTTCCTTTTATGAAGTCCAGGACTATACTAATTCAGTAATTCACCTTTAGTAAAGTAGTTTACTTGCTGCTCCTAGCCCTGACTGGCTTTAAGAGGAAATAATTCAGTCCACATTAATCCTGTTTGGTTCCAAACAGTCAAGGCGTTGACGATTTGCCTTTGAAAGAGTAGCCAGTATTCATGAGAGGCTTCTGGTAGTTTTGGTGTGTACGAAGCAAGGGCTGTTTTCCATTGTTGAACTCATTGTATTTTCTGCTCCCTCTGTAATATTTCTTACTCCTTCAAAAATTTTTGTGGCAGAAAATGCTAGCATAACCGAAAGCCTTGGAAATATCTGTGGATTTTTTTCAAGCTTAAAAATGTTCCAAGTATTCTATTTCTTTTTAAATAAAAACTTAAGAGGCAAGATTGACCCGAATTGATAAGGTGACATTCAAAACTGAAAAAGGTGATATTTTGCAGGTGGGGTGAAAGAACCAATTTTATGAGTATTGGAGAACCTTGGAGAACCAACCTGGCGGTAATTCATTAAGAAATAAATGAATAACACCTAAGGGTTTATACTGACCATCTGCTCTGCTTGAGTTACTAGTGTGATGCGGCTGCTAAGAATAGATGTTTTTAAGCTACGTTACTAAACATTTGGGTGATTGCTGCCTGTATTTTTTGGACCTCATCCTAAGTGTTTATGCTAAGTTGAGTTGTTTCAGAGGAAATACTTAAGTTTGGAAGTTGCAGTGAAGCATTTTTGACCACTTTTAGCAGAGCTCATTGGCAAGAATCCTTGTCCAGCAGTCCAGAGGGAATTCCTTACAAAACTGAGCATTATGTCATTGGAAGAGTTCAAAGTAGAATATTTGCTTTGTGAGTAGGAACTGTTTTCTGTAATGTTCCCTCTGTGGCTGGATGGCTGAAGCTGTGCCGGCAGGTGTGGTTGCTTGTGCTGCATGTGAGTGAGAGAATGACGACCGTCTCTGAGGAAGGGTGGCCTCAGGTCCACTCCCGAAAAAGACCAGTGATTTTTTTTTTTTTTTTTTTTGAGACAGCCTCAAGCTGTCACCCTGGATAGAGTGCTGTGGCATCACAGCTCACAGCAACCTCCAATTCCTGGGCTCATGTGAGTCTCCTGCCTCCGCCTCCCAAGCAGCTGGGACTACAGGCACCTGCCACAATGCCCGGCCATTTTTTGGTTGCAGCCGTCATTGTTGTTTGGCGGGCCCGGGCTGGATTCGAACCCGCCAGCTCAGGTGTACATGGCTGGCGCCTTAGCCCGTTGAGCCACAGGCACCGAGCCAAGACCAGTGATTTTATGTGAAAGAAGCAATTCATTAATAACACTGTAAACCAAGTAATAGAATCTATAGGTAAATTTTGAGCATGGCAATTTAATGACCTCTTACCTATTTTCTGTTGCTAAATTTGGCTTTAGTGGTGTTTAGTGATGTTGTAATGAAAGGGTGATGGGCGAGATTTATCTGGCTGGTCTGAGTGTCTTACCTCTGGTGCCCTCCATCAGTCAAACAAGGCGACCTTCCCAGAGGGAAGGAAATTGTTATCAGTAATGATTCTTCAAGTAGCCGTGTTCCTCTTGTGACAGTTTCTAAGGATGGCAACACAATTTTTCTGATGCTTTTCACATAATTGAAAAATAACAACTTGAGGACTGGGAGGCTTCTATTGTACATGAACGAGTAAAAAACAGAATGAGAAAGTAAGTAACAGAAAATGAGATGAAATGAGATATGAAAGTATATCCAGACTGGAAACCAGAAAATTCAGTCACATATTGGGGAAATCGTTGTGTATGAGCCATGTGATATTTCATCAGAGATTTAATTAACTAAAAGGTATTCATTCTGATACTTGTACCTTTCTCTTTCTTTTGATGTCTCTCTCTTCCATTTTAGAGCACCAAAACTACTTTGGAATAGATGAAAACCTTGGCCCAGTGGCAGTCAGCATCCGGAGAGAGAAAGTGGAAGATGCCAAGGAAAAAGAAGGGTCCCAGTTCAACTATAGGGTAGTTTTCAGGACGAGTGAGGTAATGGGCCTGCTTTGTGTTGTTACTGGTCTAAACTCCGACCCACCCTGGACGCTCCTTCTTTAATTTGTTTTAGATAGGGCGCTGAATTTATTTTTTTAATGGTAATGATTGCAACATTTAAGGTAACTTAAAAGGGCCTTGTAATATTTTATTTCGAATAAAAAATCAGGAAACGTCATAAATGTCACCTTTTGACTGCGAATGATGCCTGTCGGCGTGCAAACAGGTATTCTTTTGGTGCAACCCCTGCCTACAGGCTTTGTTCGTTTTGCAAATACAGATGGAAAGCTTTACAAAAATCATGAAAAAGGACAGCTATTTCTTACTGCTTGTTATAGATGCTGCATCTTAGGATGATGAACTGAACTGGAGGGGCTGGTACAGTCCTTGCACACGTCAAGGCCGTGTTTCATTTCTGAGCACTCCAAAACCAAAGAGCTAAATGACAGTGATTTTACTGCTGCCTTCCACCATGAAGAACTTGACAGGGGCCCAAGACAGAGGGAAGAAAATTTATGTCAGAATTTAAAAACAACTTTAAAATCTAATGCAGAATAGCAAATCACCTGTGTTGGGCTGAACATCTAACTTGTCTTTTTACCAGTGTAAAACTCACACTTCCTACATTGAAGACCCAAGTTAGTTTCCTTGCTTGTTTTGCTTTGCGTGGAAACAGAGATTGTTATATAAATGGAACAATAGAAGTAGCTAAATAAGTGGAGTTGCTGATTTATATCAAGAATTAGATCTAGGGCCAAGGGCCATGGTGCACGCATGTAGTCCTAGCTACTCGGAGGCTGAGGCAAGAGGATCGCTTGAGCCCAGGAGGCTGAGGCTGCAAGTGAACTATGATTGTCCCTGTGAATGGCCCTCTGGCCTGGCAACATAGTAAAACCCTGTCTCTAAACAGAAAGGAAAAAAAAAGAATTAGATCTGGCCTGTACTTTAAATTTTGTTTGCTTAGCCCTTTTTAATTAGAGGGCTATAATTAATATGGTTGGCAAATATTACAGACTCTGTGTTTTGGGTTTTGTTTTCTTAGTTTCCTGCAATTTGCGTGAGCATATGGACCCCTTTGCATTGAATTAGGCTCTATGCTGCATACGTGTTAGCTAAAGCCCCTTTCTAAAAGTGACATATTTTAAGTTACAGACCCCATGCTGTTCAATTCAATAGCCGTCAACCACAAGTGGCTATTTAAGGTAACTAAATAAAATGAGAAATTCGTTTCCTGGTCACACTAGTCAGATTTTGAGTGCTCAGTAGCCGGTGTAGCTAGTGGCTACTGGATTAGTGCAGACGGTGAGAGCATTGTTATTGTTGGAGATACTGTCCCCCGTGTAATGGAGCATTGTATAAGCCAGGGGGTCCAACCCGAGGCCTGTGGGTGCATGCTGATTTTGCAAGACTGTTTTTGGCTTATCTGTGGTACTAGATGGACCTTTTGTTTTACTAATCAGCTTTAATTCATGTTGGTCTATTTCCTGTGTGGCCCAAGACAACTCTTACTCTTGTAATGTACAGCAGACAAAAAAAAAGAAAGAAAGAAATCACAATCCCTGACTTGTAAACATCAGGTGTCCTTATGACCACCATCCATCTCCTTAGCTCCCATTGTTGGTACTCTAACCAACGACTCTTCCTAGTGTTAGAGGAAGTCAGAGTAGAGCTAGGTTTCTTGATTTTTGGTCCTGGGGTTTTCTCCTGATACTAAAGGCGAGGCACGTGCTCAGAATATTGATCTCATGTTGTATGATATGTTTGAGGACCACTAACAACTCATGAGACACAATTGGGTGGTAGTCATCTCAGCCCTGCGGTTACCCAGACCGTGGATGGCATTAGCCTCCTCCGTCAGCCTCAGAAAAGGAGAATTAAATAGAAGAAGAAAACAAAGGGAGTGGAAGAGAAGAAAATGTAGGGAGATGGGGTAATAGGAAAAAGAAAAACAGGGAGGGCGGAAGAGGAGTGACCGTAGTCATGGAGGAGCCTGGTCTGGTTTCTTCTTGGTCCCCGTCTCCCCATGTGGGTTCACAGAGTTGTCAGAGTGTCTTAGTTTTTAAAATGTTCCTCTTCTGTATGTTGTTTCAAGACTACTTGAGTGTTGATTTTGTTTCTTCAGAGGGAGTACTTTAGCCCCTTTTGGGCCCACTCAGAGAAGACCTTTTCTCTTCTTCGGCTTTGAGAGATAACCAGTTAGGTTCTAAGTAGGTAGCCCGGAGTAAGTGTCGTGTTTTGCCCTTGCAGCTTACAACACTGAGAGGGGCCGTTTTAGAGGATGCTGTGCCCTCTACAGCTAGGCACGGCACCGCACGAGGGCTGCCTCTCAAGGAGGTGTTGGAATACGTCATCCCCGAGCTGAGCATCCCGTGCCTGCGACAGGCGTCCAGCTCGCCCAAGGTCTCGGAGCAGTTGCTCAAGCTTGATGAGCAGGGGGTATGTATAATGCGTGATACTGTGTGTGTGTGTGTGTGCATTTCTGTCTGTTTTCAAAAGTCGTGGCGTTTCCCCATCCTTCTTTCTTTGAGACCATTTATTTTAAATGCTTTGGAGCATTTTTCTCTCTAGCTTTTCCCAGATATACCTGTCGTTAGTTTAGAACACGATGCCCTTAGAGTATAACCCGCCTCCTGTTGAGGTGTGACTTACTGTTTTTACCAAGGTTTTGGTATGTCCCAGGCAGCAGGAGCACATCTAATGATTTGATTAACAGAGGTCAGGAGTGGTTTTTCTCCACTCCCTTGTTGACCCTTTCCCTGAACCAACATTTATTCTTGTCTACCATGTGCAAGGCGACACAGAGGTGTGTGAACAGCACGCAGTAGGAAAATGTCCCTAGCCTAAAAGGACAGTGAGAGCGAGCACAGAGGCTCCTGCAAGGCTGGGGATGGATGTAAGAGATTTAGGGATCTTGGAACCTCAGGGCAGTATCAATGCAGTGAGTGCTTTGGGAAAAGGAGGAAAAACATTTGGGTGGGCAAATCTTCAGAAAGAAGTGGCATTTTAACTGAGCCTTTGGACTTGGATAGATTTCCAAGAGGGAGATATGAGTAGTTGGCTGTTTAAGGAACTTCGGCTAATCTAGTTTCATTACAAACCAAAGGGAAGGTCATGAAGAGGAAAGGAAAGGCAAGTTGAGTCTAGAACAGAAGTGGCCTTGAGTTGTAGGCTGAGGTCTTGTGCTAGCCATTGAAAGTTTTCCATCAGAGCTGTATTTTAGGGAGATTCTGGTAAATGGGAATGGGACAGGATCAATGGGAGTAGAAAACTGATGGTGTCATGTGATTATTGACATTATGCAAGAGGGAATTAATGATGGAGAAGATGAGGAGGGTGGCCCAGAAGATGAGAAGATGTCTTTTAAGTCTTATATGCAAATAACTTGTAGGAGAAACTCAGGTAGTCGTGCAAGTACATGTAATTTATTTTAAATGAGTGGATTCGTTTTTAAATGCATGACTTAAAGGAAGACAACGATGAAGTATATTTTCAGAATTTGTCAAGGAAAATTCTTTTTACATGTTTTAGAGAAAATATGAGATATTTCTTGTTTGACCCAGGAGTGATACTGTGGTTAAAGTAGAATAGATGACACCTCAGATGGCTAGGATTCTAAAAGTGATGAAATTGTGATTGGTCTAACAAGTTAACACTGCATTATTAGCAAAAAAAAAAAGTGGGCATTGTAACACTCAGAATGAATAATCCTGAGATCTGTCTGTCTTAGGAATGAAAGCTGACGTACTAACAACAACAGAGAAACCAAATCAGACCCTAAGCTCGAGCAGTTGCCTTCTGAAATGGTGTGATACACACCGTAGGCTCAGGGCAGTCACGCCTGGCACAGTGTGTGGAATGTACATTAAACAGTTGAGGAAAGAGGGAGCTGGGCTTGGTGCAGATGCCCCCAGTTCCAACAGCCTTGGTAAGAAGAATAGCACTCACCTTCACGATGCAAGAGACTTGGTGAAGAGAACTTGGCACCCGTGTGGTAGTTCCTTGTTCTTTTGTGTTCATAAGGTTCCTTGGTTCTTCCTTTAAGTCTCATCATTGTACTGCACTGCAAGTGCCAGGTGGGTGAGGTGTTAGGTCCCCTGAGGTTGCTCTAGAAAATTCCACACATGGTTCAAGTTCCCTTGAACCCCTCAGGCCTCTGCAGCTGCCACCCATCCGGGGATTCTCTTGCAGAATGGTGAAAGGACATTAGGACAGCGGCAGGAGGCTGTCCCCCTGCAGCGTGGACCAGGCGTCTGAGATATCTGTGTAGTTGAATGATACAGAGCCAGGGAGTTTTTTAAATTAGGCACTTTGAGAACTTTCAGCGAACATCTACTCACAATCTAATGTCAAGGAATTAATTTTGAAAATTAGATGCTGCTTTTATACCAACCAGGACATTTCATAGTTCTGGTTGCATTACAGTTAAAGGCATCTAAATAAGCCAGACTACACATCCAGAACACTTACAGGGTCTAAATAAGCCGGACTACACATCCAGAACAGTTACAGGGTCTAAATAAGCCAGACTACACATCCAGAACAGTTACAGTGTCTAAATAAACCGGACTACACATCCAGAACAGTTAAAGGGGTCTAAGTAAGCCGGACTACACATTCAGAACAGATAAAGGGGTCTAAGTAAGCTGGACTACACATCCAGAACAGTTACAGGGTCTAAATAAGCCAGACTACACATCCAGAACAGTTAAAGGCATCTAAATAAACCGGACTACACATCCAGAACAGTTACAGGGTCTAAATAAGCCAGACTACACATCCAGAACGGTTAAAGGGGTCTAAGTAAGCCGGACTACACATCCAGAACAGTTAAAGGGGTCTAAGTAAGCTGGACTACACATCCAGAACAGTTAAAGGGGTCTAAGTAAGCTGGACTACATATCCAGACAGTTACAGGGTCTAAATAAGCCAGACTACACATCCAGAACAGTTAAAGGGTCTAAGTAAGCTGGACTACACATCCAGAACAGTTACAGGGTCTAAATAAGCCGGACTACACATCCAGAACAGTTAAAGGGTCTAAGTAAGCCGGACTACACCTCCAGAACAGTTACAGGGTCTAAATAAGCCGGACTACACATCCAGAACAGTTAAAGGGTCTAAGTAAGCTGGACTACACATCCAGAACAGTTACAGGGTCTAAGTAAGCCGGACTATACATCCAGAACAGTTACAGGGTCTAAATAAGCCGGACTACACATCCAGAACAGTTACAGGGTCTAAATAAGCCGGGCTACACATCCAGAACAGTTACAGGGTCTAAATAAGCTGGACTACACATCCAGAACAGTTATAGGGTCTAAATAAGCCGGACTACACATCCAGAACAGTTACAGGGTCTAAGTAAGCCGGACTACACATCCAGAACAGTTACATGGGTCTAAGTAAGCTGGACTACACATCCAGAACAGTTAAAGGGGTCTAAGTAAGCTGGACTACACATCCAGAATAGTTACAGGGTCTAAATAAGCCGGACTACACATCCAGAACAGTTACAGGGTCTAAGTAAGCCGGACTACACATCCAGAACAGTTACAGGGTCTAAATAAGCCGGACTACACATCCAGAACAGTTACAGGGTCTAAGTAAGCCGGACTACACATCCAGAACAGTTAAAGGGGTCTAAGTAAGCTGGACTACACATCCAGACAGTTAAAGGTCTAAATAAGCCAGACTACACATCCAGAACACAGATTGAGTCAGCAGAATGAAGTGGAAGGGGTTCACTGCACATTCAAATTTATTTCCAAGGCAGTTTGGAAGCTTTCCAGTTTTTTCCACCTCATTTTAATTTAAATTTTCTTGTCAATAGTGACAAAGCTTCTGGCCTTGGGAGGAATGGAGCAGGCAGTTTTTACCCTGTCTCAGAAAGAAAATGACACATATGCGTTCCTGTGCTGTCTGGCCGGAGGTGTGTGTGTCCAGCTGTTAGCACTGAAGCCCCTGGGGATTTTGACGAGAGTATTTTTAGTTTGCAGCAGGACTCACGCCCAAGTGCCGGCCTTGTTTTATCTCAGGGTGGTGGGACTGGCTAGTGTTTCTATCAGACCAGTTAGATCAAGGTCAGCGTAGTGGGCTGGTATTCAGCTCAGCCTGAGGTTTCATAGGGTTATCACTAAAGCCTTGTTCTGAGAGAACTAGGAGTTTTAGTACATGCGAAGCTGGAGTCTCATGGTAATAGAACTGAGGAGCATGTGGCTAGCTTTCTGATAGACCCCAGCAGTAGTAGTAGTCGATAGATTTTGATTGTTTTTCTGGATTTATGAAAGCTATTCAGGTGAGGGAGATAGATCTCTTTGCCTAATGTTTCATTCTGTTATTGTTTTAGCAGAATCATAGCCCTTATTGTAAACCAGCCAGTATTATTTATTCTAAGTCGTCAGAGACTTTAAAGTTTCACCTGGAAAACTGATCAGAGAAGCAGGACTGATGAACACCGGTGAGCAGTGAACTTGGGCCATGTGTGTAATAAGGTGTCGTCCCTGGATCCGGAGGCTGCAGCTGGCCTGAGACACCCGAGGCTTTGCAGTGTGTTTTAGCCACATCTCCTGATTCCCACAGGCTCAGGGCTTCTTGGATGGAAACACAAATCCTCTTCTTCACAGTTAGGGTCTAGACGCAGACTGGCGTGTCCAGCGGCTGGGAGGGAGGGTGTGAAGTTCACAGAACTGCAGTCAGCAGCGAGTCTCCTGGGATTTCAGTCCACTACTTACTTGATCTTTTCCTGAGTGAACGTTTGCAAGAAGTCTCAAGTCTTTAAGAACCTCAGAGGCGGAGAAAGTCTGCCAGTCTGGTGAGGATACTGCTGACCACACCATGCCCAAACCCTGGGGCCGCCAAAGCTCTGTTCCAGGCCTCCCCTTGAAGAGCTGGATGTGAGCAAGAGGAAGAGATTTTCTCCCAGAGAGGCCAGGACAGACAGGGACGAGCTGCCCATGTGGTCTAGGAGCGTGCAGATGAGGTGACGTGGGGCTGGCAGTCGTCTGAGGTGAGCAAAGGGTTGATCAACAGAGACTGCAGCCCCCAGGACGGAGTGGGCTCTGCAGTGGAGATGAAGGCGTGGCGATCCCTGCCGGGGAGGTGGCAGTGGGGCTCAGCAGGTGTGGAGTTGTGTGCGGCCTGCCTAGCACTCTGTGGTATTATTGGTGGGCTCTCATTAAAGCCAGGCCCAGATAACTAGAGAGCCGAAATCGTCCTCTCACAGTGAAAGAGAAGGCAACTAACATGACACCAAGGATGTGAAGCAGTCATTTGGAGGTTATATGACAGTATTAATTCAGACTCCAGTGATCACTGTGGCATCCATGTCTATGTATCAGCCACTAATTGTGAGTTTCCCCAATGCACTTAAGAACCTGAAATGTCTTCTGAGTCACCACATGTTTACAATGAAATAATAGTAGGCATTTTTATTATACTTCATTTTTTTTAAGATGATGGTCTATAATAAATGTATCATTGATTGAGATATCACATAGATCAGAAACATTTGTTCCTCAATCTCTGGCTGAATGGAGAAATTTTTCCTTGACCCTACTAAAGAATTAGTTCAATAAAATTAGTAATACTCAGTATTAAGTAGTATATGCACACCATCTAATATTCCCACACTCGAGGTACAGATCCTGAGCTTCGCTGTGCTCTGACTGCAGCCACAGCCATGAACTACAGGGCCACAGTATCCATCTATACAGGTAGTTGATTTGGTCAGGTTCTAACAGGCAGGGTTTCCTTTTGTATTCTCCCAAAGCATCTAGTCAGGATCTGAATACAGTCAGAATCTATTATTGGCGGTTGGCTCTCCCTGCTCAGTTCAAGTTCATCCAGTGCACGAAGAATGTCTCCTGCAGTTGGCTAAGGCCACCCAGACAGATGTGTCAGGCTTACTTGTATTATATGTTGTCGTTAGGTAATAATACACCTAAGACCGTTTTCATCACTTTGCTGCTCAAGGGAAATGAGTATCATTTTGCCTTATTTTACTGCTATAGTCAGCTATGAATTTTGATTAAAGACGTTACAGCTCAGTAATAAAAGGGAATAGTTATGGATTGATGTTTTTAGGAAATCAGTGGTGTCTGATAATCTCTGAGACTCAGATTGCTGACATTAAGTTAATAAGCACTTGACTGAATGAGTGAGAAGTAGTTTGTATTATTTAGGAAAAATAAGAAAGCTATAAACTTAGTACAGTTTATTTCCAGCATTGGGGGAAGACTTGTGGCTTCCAGCTTGACATGGGATGTGAGGTAGGATGTAGCAGGAACTCTTTAGTTACCATGAAGATTCTTTATGGTGTACTATGTATTCAGCAGATGTTTTCAATATAATAAAAAATACAAGAAATGAATGTAATGGTATAGCCAAAGGTACTTTTATGGAAGCAAAACTTTTTTCTATTTCTATACATATATCATAATTTTCATTGTGATCCCATCCTTACCAGACCTTAACTTGATTTGTTTTTTTCCTTACAGTCCTACATATTTTCATGAATGTTCAAGTTAAAGAAGAAAGAGGCATTAAGAATTAGAGAAGAAAATCATTTGAAAGTTCATAGCCTTTTTTCTCCCAGCTTGAAAAATAATGCTAATTACTATATGAAGTGTATTAATCATTTCCACAATTTTATTTTTGAGTAGATTCTTGAACCTGACTGCCTATCTTTTTGGAAATCTGGTAAATTCAACACGGCCATGGCCATACATTTTATTTTTTTAGGTTCTGAGATTTCTCCAGCTGTATTTTGGGGTTTCTGGTTTTGTTATAAATTTGTAGCATTTTGTACAGCAATAGCTACCTTTGCTTATTTGTTTATGGGAATTATTCTGGCATATTTTCCTGAGAACAAAATTCTAAGCTTCTGTAGTTTCAATTTTACTGGAAGTCAGCTTGTCTGGTATTCTCTGCTAAGTAATTACATTTCTCCCCCATTTCAGCTGAGCTTTCAGCACAAGATTGGGATCCTTTATTGCAAAGCGGGCCAGAGCACAGAGGAAGAAATGTATAACAATGAGACAGCGGGACCAGCTTTTGAAGAATTCCTTGATCTTCTGGGCCAGAGAGTACGACTGAAAGGATTTAGTAAATACCGAGCTCAGCTAGACAATAAAAGTAAGCTTCGTATTTGTCTGTGTGCACAATTTTAATTTGCCAAAGGTAAGCATACCGCACCAATCTGCGTGAGCGATCACGTGCCCTGCTGTTCCTGACCCCCTAGCGAGCTTATTTGGGATGGAGTTTAGATTTCCTCAGATGAGTAAAGGAAGCACATTTCTCATGCAATATGTGCCTCCCATCGTAAGCTCAAAAGGTCAGTTATTTTTCCTTTGTAACACCAGCAGAGAGATTCCCCAGTGTTTCAGGAAGAATCTTCTAACATTTTTTTCTTCCTTTCAGCTTAACCTTTTCTGTTATACCCTTGTTTCAGTGTATCAAGGACAAGAACTGGATTCATTTCTGAGAGACAAAATATTAACACATTCCATTCATGGCATGTTATCGGGCTTACTTTTTTTTATCTCCAGAGTCATGATGTTAACTGGGGAGCTGGGCCAATGACTAGAAAGCTGATGCATCCTATTTTTCAGGTCCATACTCAGGTCTCCTCAGGTGATGCACATTGCCAGATTGGCCAATTCAAAGCACGGGTTTCATGCCGTCCTGTGATGTACTGTTATTTAGTTGCTATCAGCATCTAAAATGCCAAGCGGAGTAAAGTTATGTATTTTGGAAAATTCTGCTGATTATCAAGTAATTAACTGCTTGTTCTTTTAATGAAAAGTGATGAGTAGATAGAGCATCTGAGAATGTCTGGCCTCCACTCCTAGTAGGAGTGGTGAAATAGGAGTTTCCATGTGTGAGTGTCAGGGTATATCCGAATCAGGATTAGAATCCTGGAGGCCTTATGTCCTGAGGCTCCCTGCCTTCTGTTATCCCCCCAAACCAACTGGGGGCCGGGCAGGGGTGAAAGAGACTTGGGAAAACAAACCCAGAGGTATGTGACAGTTAAGTCCAAAGCCCTGCCCACAGTGTCCACTCAACTTGGGACCATCACTGATATTTCCTGTCGTTGAAGGTAATGCCTGTAGTCAGTTCTGTTTTTCAATGGTTTTAACTCAAGGTTGGGTCCCATGTGACCTCCACACATGCCAGGACTGGAGGTTGACTATTACATTAAATGTATATTGCTCATGCCTCCGATATGTGAAGTAAGGAAATAATTCTTGGCTCCCAAAATATGAATATCTATATATTTTAATAAAGCTCAATGAGACCTTTTCTGATTTTCCTTACCTTTTTTTTTTTTTTTCCCCAAACTCCCCTTTCCTACCACCATTTACCCTCTAGCAATGCTGGTACATCACTCTTAGGGATATTCTTCTACTGCTGACATAAACTCCTGTTACTATGAATATGTGTCCTCTCTCTTCAGTGGATGGATTTAGAAAATATTTAAAAAACTTCTGACCCATATGGTCCATAAAACCATAATACGGATAAGCCAAATGTATGTAGAAATGATAGAACCTCTGAATTTTTTATGACTTATGAAATGTCCTTGATACATTACAGATGTACAGTACTAAGCACCTTACCTCAGGGAAATGATAACATGAGAACTACATTTTGATATGCTGATTCTAATAATCAACAAATCTTTAGGTTATTTTTATGAGCAAAACATTCTGTGAGATGCAAAAAAAGTCTGACATTATTTTAGCAGAGAGGAGATGTCTAAGAATTAGGTATCATGGAATGGTCAAATAAACTTCCATCTAAAATTGGAGGGACAGCTCAGCATTCATAGCTCAGTGGTTAAGTCGCCAGCCACATATACCAAGGGAAGTGGGTTCAAGCTCGACCTGGGTCTGACAAACAACAGTGATGACAACTGCAACAAAACATAGTCAGGTGTTTTGGTGGGCGCCTGTAGTCCCAGCATGGAAGACTGAGACAAGAGAATCGCTTAAGCCCATGAGCTGGGGGTTGCTGAGAGTTGTGACACCACAGCACTCTATTGAAGATGACATATGGCGACTCTGTCTTTAAAAAAATAAAATAAAATTGGAAGGAATTGAGTTCTAATTTTAACTTTGTCTGCCTTAGGACTTTGGTCCAATCCAAACCTCACTTTATTCACAGAAAAGTGTAGGGTGTTGGGAAAGGCTATCTCGGGCATTTCTTCAAACTCTAAAATGAGTTGTTTCCCTCTTGAGTACAAAGTGAAGTGAAGAAGGAACAGAGGGGATTTGAGCCACTGACATGTTCTACTACCCAGAGCAGAGTGCAGAATTCCCACTATGGGCAGCCTTTACTGGTCTAGGTGCAAAGAATGATAAAAAGTAATAGCCTATATCTCTTTTGGAAGAGAAATATTTCCAGCAAACCCCAGAACCAACCTTGTTAGTTAACCTTCTCTATTACTACACAGATGTTTCAGAAAAAAAAAAAAAAAAAAAAAACTTTCATAATATTTTAGCAGTTCATCTTTTAATATTGCATAGGATAGGCAAATTATGATAACATTTTAAAAAATGCCCCCCAATCCCCCAAATTATGGGAAGATGGCTGACTAGAAGCAGCTTTCGCCAGAGGCTCATGCCCAAAGGGAGAGATATTGGACTGAAGTGAAACCATTTGGAAACCAAATGTGAGGAGCTCTGCACTGAGAGGACTGTGTGAGGCACACATCCCCCAGGCTGAATCAAGCAGCAGAAGCAAGAAAATGGAAGAAAAACAACAATGTGGTGGTGGCACTGCAGCAGTGAGGAGTAGACTCATTGGGGACAACCTATAAATTCAACTAAAAATATATAATTAACATATTAAAAAAGAAAAAAGAAAAAGAAAGAAGATAAAAATACTCAGGAGGAGGAATCAGCTAAAGAACTCTGTCACTGTAAAAAATCAGAGCAGATCAACACCTCCTGGGGATGTTAAAGAAAATACATCAGAAAATTCCATCCACAGAGAAATTGCTGAAATGTCAGAAATAGAATTTAGAATATGGATGGCAAACAAGATAATTAGAATGGAGGAAAAGAGGGAAACAGAGTACCAAAAAATAGTTCAGAAGCTGCCTCAAGAAATTAATGAATTCAAAGAGAAAGTCATCAAGCATATGGACATAATTAGAAAAGATAGAAGAGCTTAAGGAATTAAAAAAGGTTTTTGAGGAGCTTGAAAATACAGTAGAGTCCCTCAGAAATAAAGTTGATCAATGTGAAGAAAGAATCTCATATAAAGAAGACAAGACTTGTGAACTATCCCAAGCATTCAAAGAGGCAAAAAAAAAAAAAAAAGGATAAAAATAATAGAATATTCCCTGAGAGAGTTATGGGATCATTCCAAGAAATCAAACATCTAAAGTATAGGGATTCCTGAAGGATAAGAGAATGATCCTAAAGGGGCCGATTCTCTGCTCCACGACATTATGGTGGAGAATTTCCCAAGTATTGCAAGAGACACTGACATTCGGATCATAGTTTCAGAACCACAGCATAACTCAATCCAAACAAGGCATTCCCTAGACACATTGTAATTAATTTTGCCAATGTTAATATGAAGGAGAAACTTCTGCAAGCAGCCGGATGTAATAAAAGTATTACTTCCAAATGGAAAAGTATAAGGATGACTACGGATCTTTTAGCTGAAACTTTCCAAGCCAGAAAAGGATGGCCATTGACCTTCAACCTTCTTAAACAAAACAAGATTCTATACCCTGCTAAATTGTGTTTCATTTGTGATGGAGAAATCAAATACTTCACTAATGTCCACATTCTGAGGAAATTTGCCATGACTAGACCAGCTCTACAGGAAATACTCAGATCTATTCTTCATAACAAGCAACAGAAGGACACACCACCAAAGTAAACCTACCAGAAATTAAAGAATAAAGCCTAGCTTCCACAATGCCAAGAGACATAAAATTAAGCTCCGGACTTCTGAAAAATGAGATGACCAATACTCTGCCACATCTATCAATTCTCCCTATTAATGTGAATAGTTTGAACTCTCCTTTAAAGAGGCATAGGCTGGCCAACTGGATATAAAAACTCAGGCCAGATATCTGTTGCCTACATGAAACTCACCTTATCTTGAAGGATAAAAACAAGACCAAGGTGAAGGGATATGCCACAGTATTTCAGGCAAATGGAAAGCAGAGAAAAACTGGAGTTGCAGTCTTGTACGCAGATACAATTGGATTCAAACCAACAAAAATAATGAAAGACCAAGATGGACACTTGGGACACATCAAGGTAAACACAATATGGAGAGATTTCAACAATTAACATCTATGCACCGTACCTGAATGCTCCTCACTATATAAATCAAACCCTAACTGATCTGAAAAATATGATAGCTTCCCATGCTATAATAGTTGGAGATTTTAACACCTTATTGACAGTACTAGACAGATCCTCCAAGTAGAAACTAAACAAAGAAACAATGGACTTAAACAAGATACTAGAACAAATGGACTTAGCAGACATTTATAGAACCATTTATCCTAACAAAAGCGAATATACATTCTTCTCATCAGTCCATGGATCATCTTCCAAAATTGATCATGTCTTAGGTCACAAGGCTACCCTCAACAAATTCAAAAGAATAGAAATTATCCCCTGTATCTTCTCAGACCATCATGGAATAAAAGTTGAACGCAACAGCAATGGAAATCTTCATATTCAAATGAAATCAGGGAAACCTAAATAATCTTATGCTGAATTATAGCTGGGTCATAGATGACATCAAGAAGGAAGAGATCATTAGATTTCTGGAACAAAATGATAACAAAGCCACAAACTATCAAAACCTATGGGATACTGCGAAGTCCTTACAGGAAAATTTATAGCATTAGATGCCTTCATCAAGAAAACAGAAAGAGAGCAAGTCAGCAACCCAATGGGCCATCTCAAGCAATTGCAAAAGGAAGAACAATCTAATCCCAAACCTAGCAGAAGAAAAGAAACAACCAAAATTAGAGCAGAACTAGATGAAATTGAAAACAAAAGAATTATTCAGAAGATCAGCGAAACAAAAAGTTGTTTCTTTGAAAAGATTAATAAAATTGATAAACCCTTAGCTAGACTAACAAGAGAAAGATTTCTAATAACTATAATCTGAAATGATAAAGGGGAAGTAACAGCAGATGCCACAGAAATACAAAAGAGTCTCAGCAATTACTACAAAAAAACTCTATTTCCAGAAATATGAAATTGTAGAGGAGATGGACCAATATCTGGAAGCACAGTACTTTCCAAAACTCAGCCTGGAAGATTTGAAAATCTTGAATAGACCAATATCAAATACTGAAATAACATCAATTATATAAAATCTCCCAAAAAAGAAAATCCCTGGACCAAATGGTTTCACATCAGAATTCTATCAAACCTTCAAAGAGGAACTAGGTCCTATGATGCATAAACTTTTCCAAAATACAAAGAAAGAAGGAATCCTTCCCATTATATTCTATGAAGCAAATACCACCATGATCCCCAAACCAGGACAGGACCCAACAAAAAAAGAAAACTAAAGACCAATATCATTAATGAATATCAATGTAAAAATATTCAACAAGATATTAGCAAACAGAATGCAATATACATTAAAAAGGTTATATACCATGATGAAGTAGGTTTTATCCCAGACATAAAAGGTTGGTTCAATGTATGCAAATCTATAAATATAATATACCACATAAATAGAATCAAAAACAAAGACGACATGATTCTTTCAATTGATTCAGAAAAGGCTTTTGACAATATCCAATATCCTTTCATGATAAAAATGCTCAAGAAAATAGGCTTAGAAGGAATATTCCTTATGCTGATAGAGACTATCTACAACAAATCCCATAGCCAGTATCATTGAATGGAGTCAATCTGAAAGCATTCCCACTCAAATCTGAAACCAGAAAAGGATGTTCACTGTCTCCACTACTACTTACTATAGTGTTGGAAGTCCTAGCCATCGCAGTCAGGCAAGAGAAGGAAATCAAAGGAATCTAAATGGGGACAGAGGAAGTGAAACTCTTCCTCCTCTCAGATGACATGATTTTATACCTGGAAAGCCCAGGGACTCAACTACAAAGCTCTTAGAAGTGATGAAGGAATATAGCAGCATCTCAGGATACACAATCAATACCCAGAAATCAGTAGCCTTCCTATATGCCAACTATCGTCAAGCCGAGAATAAAATCAAAACTCTATTCCTTTTATAATAGCACCAAAGAAGATGAGAAACCTGGGAATACAGAAGATGTGAAAGATCTCTATAAAGAGAATTATGAAACTCTGAGAAAGGAAATAGCAGAAGATGTCAACAAATGGAAGAACACACCATGCTCATGTCTGGGAAAAATTAACATTGTTAAAATGCCCATACTACCCAAAGCAATCTATAGATTTAATGCAATCCCCATCAAAGCATCAATGTCATATTTTAAAGGACTTGAGAAAATTACTTTGATTCATATGTAACCAGAAAAAAACCCAAATAGCAAATATAGCTATTTGCTGTTAGAAATAAAAACAAATCTGAAAGCATCATGTAGCCAGATTTCAAGTTGTATTACAAAGCTATAGTGATCAAAACAGCATGGTACGGACACAAAAACAGAGACATTGATCTATGGAATAGGATAGAGAATCTAGAGATGAACCCAGCCACATATTGTCATTTAATCTTTAATAAGCCTAACAAAAACATGAAATGGGGAAAAGGATCCTTATTTAACAAATGGTGCTGGGAGAACTGGTTATCCACATGATAGCCACATGACTGAAGCTGGACCTGCCCCTCTCACCATTGACAAAAATTGAGTTCGTTGGATAAAATACCTAAATTTAAGACATGAAACAATAAAAATTGTAGAAGAGATTGTGGGGAAAACACTTGAAGATTGGCCTGAGAAAAACTTTATGAGGAATACCTCCCGCGCCCCCCCTCACCCCCCACCAGCAATTGCAGCAACACGGAAAATAAATAACTGGGATTTGATCAAGCTAAAAAGCTTTTGCACAGCTGAAGGTACCACAACCAAAACAAACAGCCAGCTTTCAGAAAGGGAGAAGATTTTTGCATGTTATGAATCTGACAAAGGCCTGATAACTAGAGTCTACAGAGAACTCAAATTAAATAATAAGAAAAGTGTAAACAATCCTCCCTATAAGTGGGCAACAGATTTGAATAGAAACTTCTCTGAGAATGACAAATTGCCAATAAACATATGAAAAAATGCTCATTGTCTTTAATCATCAGAGAAAAGCAAATAAAATCATAACCACTCTGAGATACCACCTAACCCCAGCAAGATTAGCCCAGATCACAAAGTCCCAGAACATCAGATGCTGGCGTGGGTGTGGCAAGAAAGGAACACATCTACCCTGCTGGTGGCACTACAACAAATATCGCCTTGTTGGAGAGAAGTTTGGAGAATCCTCAAAGTCTAAAAGTAGACCTTCCATTTGACCCTGTAATTCCATTACTAGGTATCTACCCAGAAGAACAAAAATCATTTTACCTCAAAGAAATTTGTACTAGAATGTTTATTGTGGCTCAGTTCATAATTGCCAAGTCGTGGAAGCAACCTCAGTGCCATCAACCCATGAATGAATCAACAAACTGTAATGTATGTATAGTGTGGAATATTATTCAGACATTAAAAAAGATGGAGACTTTACATCTTTTTCATTTTCTTGGGTGGAGTTGAAACACATTCTTCTTAGTAAAGTATCACAAGAATGGAAAAATATCCAATGTTTTATCTAATATTAAATCAATATCCAATATTAAATCGATACAAAAAATTACATGCTCATAAGAACAATAAAACACTAATATAGTCCAGTTTGCGGTTAGAGGAAAGTGGGAGGGGGAGGATGTTTGGCAGAAGGAGGGGGCATGAGGTGGGATCCCACCTAAGGTGCACATAGTGAGGAGGTATAACACGCCCCCGGGTGAGGGGCTCTTCTACAGGTGGAGCTTTACCCTGGAAGTGAGAATAATGTAACCTAAAAATTGTACCCTCATATTAATTTGAAAAAAAAAAAAAAAAAAAACTTGAAAAATTCCACCTCCCCCATGCACTTTTATTCTTCACTGCAGTTTCCTGAATCCGAAACGTAATATTAGGCAGCATTTCTCTTACTGATTTGTTTTTCTTTTGAGAGAGTGTCTCGCTTTATTACCCTGGCCAGAGTGTAGAGGCATCATCACAGCTCACTGCAACCTCCAATGCCTGGGCTCAAGGGATCCTCTTGCCTCAGCCTCCCAAGTTGCTGAGACTTTTGGTGCATCCACCATGCCCTGCTAATTTTTAAATTTTTGTAGATACAGGGTCTTGCCATGTTGGTGAAGCAGGTCTTGAACCCCTAACCTCAAGCAATCCTCCTACCTTGGCTTCCTAAGTGCTAGGATTACAGGCATTAGCCACCTTATGCAACCTCTCTTCCTGGATTTTAACGATCTCAATAACAATGTTGTCCGGGGGATTGTTGAACATACTGAGATGTTTGCTGTCCACCCCTCACTTTTGTTATCAGCGAATCACCTGTTCATTTAAGGAGAGTTCATCTCTCACTTGTGACTAAGCTTACTCACTTCCAAAGCTATGTTAACTTTCAGTGTTATAATGGAATATTGTTTTTTAAGAAGTCCTATGAAAAATAACAAGTATGTATTTAATGAATAGTTAAAAGGAAACATTTATTTTTGGGGGGTTGATAGACATCTTATACATGAATTGAGCCACAATTAACATTCTGGTACAAATGTCTTTGTGGTAAAATGATTTTCGTTCTTCTGGGTAGATACCTAGTGATGGGATTACAGGGTCAAATAAATAAATAAAATTTATTTATTTGGGGTTGATATACACCTTATGCCAACTTACAGATGGTATCTGACCAAAGTTAATTTATCAGCCTCTTTATGTAAGCACTTCAAGTTCTCACCTTATTCATGAAATTGCCTTCCATGAGTGCCTTTTCAGAACATCCAGGAACTATGTATGGTATTTTTTTTTCTTAGAAAATTTTAGATCTATCACTGAGATGGGTATAAATATTGGAAAGAAATACACACCACAGAACACAGAAGAAAATAAAGGTCCATGAAAGTTAGATATTTTAGTGTTTTTAAAGTAAAAATTCGTCCTTTTCGATTAAAAAAAAAGAAAGATTAACTTAAGGTGAGTACCCCCACAATCACAACAGAATAAATGATGTTGAACAGAATGGTTTCTTGTTTAAAAAGTAAAGAAAACCCTATACAAGATCAAAAACTGAGAAAACCAATCCTGAATTCCATTCACTTCTTCTATATATCTTTCTGTCTTCATTTATCTGTATGCAAAAAGTCATTGAGAACTTCACTACATAATTATTGCTTAAATGTTTTATGATCACTGGGGTAGAGTATCTGCAACTCTCAATCTGAGGTAGTATCATTGATAATACAGATGGATTTTGAATTGTCAAAGAGTCATTCTGCTTTTCAAAAAATCAATAGCCTTGTGATTAACAGCCCAAATGTCATGGTTTCAACATACATGTCAGCGCTCATTGTAAGAGATCATATTCATTCTCCATATTCTTAATTCATGTGATATATCACACTGCACTTCCTGTTGAAAGGAGAAAAGATTAATTATATCATTCAGGGAAGGAAATTGTTAAAATAGCATTTTCTGTTCCCATTTCTATGTTCAGTCAGCCTTGTTTCATTTTTCTGGGTTCCAGAAGACCAGGTACCCAGGAGTAACTAAGAATTGACTATCAACACACAAAAAATACCCCAAGGCTCCCTGCCAACAGTCTCACCCTTTAGATGATTGTACCCCAACCTGCACTGGCTTCTTCCCTCAGCTGCTTAACCTGTGTGCCCGTTTGCAAGAGCACCTGGCCTTCAGGTGGTCACCTGTATCTATTGGGAGGGTGAGAACAGAGAAGAGGAGCCCCGGAGGTGTGGAGTAAGCGGTGGTGGAGCAGGGGGGAGCTCGGTGGGATTTATTTCAGTCCATTTGCCTGTTGTAATCAGAACCTTCTAAGTGTTAAAGCCCTAATTTAGTAGTGGCCTAACTTGCTTTTGTAATTGTCTTTGCTTTCAGCTGATTCCACAGGCACTCACTCCCTGTACACCACCTACAAGGACTACGAGCTCATGTTCCATGTGTCCACCCTTCTTCCCTACATGCCCAGCAACAGACAGCAGGTACGTCCCCCGCAGCTGCGGGCTGAGGTCAGCTGACTGACCAAGTCGAGGCCTTTAGAGTTTGTAAAGAATTGGTAGAGTTTTTCTTGGCTACCGTCAATAATTTTTGGCTCATTTATCATTTGGAAGTATTTAGGCTTCAAAGGGAGTATTATTGCGCTTTTTCCTTGTAAAACTCAGAAACTCTTCTGCACTCAACTTTATTGTTTGCGAGGCAAAATATTAAAACACATTAATTGCCACGTAAGTTGTTTGTAACTCATGCTAGTATTTGAGCCCAGGGCCGCATGAAGCATCTATAACTCACAAGTCTCTTGACCTATCTTGACCTAAGAAAACTGTGTGGCCCCACGGAAAAAAATTTTTTTCTAGTGTGGCAGTCGTGTGTATTAAGGGAAACCTATGTCAACTCTGTTAATTACAAAAGGGCCAGTTATGCTGATCTGACCTAGGATTCTGCATTTGGATAAATAACTTATTTGTAGAAAACTATTTGCAACTGACTGCTGCTAGTGTTTTAATTGGATTTATCAGCCAAAATTCATTGACCTTTTTAGAGAAAAAGAAAAAAATCAGTTTGCATCATGCTTTGAACACAGCCACTCACTAAGAATTAAGAATTTTAGAAAACTTGAATGATACGTACAACAGCATAAAATAATTCAAATTACTTATCTGTATAACCATAAAGTAGGTTAAGCAAGTTCTTTTTGTAACAATTGTATAAATTATGGGTGTTTTTTCCCTTGTGCTAGCCATGTCTGCTTTATGAGCTTACAAGACTTTGAGGGTTGTTTGGTACAGAGAACAATATGTGTGTGGGATAGAAAGGCTCTCTGGAGTAAAGAGGGGTCTGTTCCACAGCTTATTCAGAATCTTACTCTACTTATGTGGAGTTGAAGATTTTTTTGAAAATACTGACTGCTTGAGTTTCTAAAGATTTTTTTTTGTTTTTTTTATGGAAAGATTTGTAACTTACTGACCTCTTATAACTTATTCATTGGTTAAATCTAATTTTAGGGGTTTGAGTAAATTGGGATTAAATCCAGAGTTAAAACAAAGTTTATTTTTACACTTAGGAAACTTAGATCATTTCACTGGTATCATTTAACTCATCCTTCTTTGCTCTAAATATATCAAAAAGCATCAAGGACTACAAAGTACTTGCTAAAGAGGTTATTTGCCAAATGAATGAAACTTAATCGTTTCGAAGGATTTTTCTCTTTTTTTAAAACACTCACAAAATTCTATTAATCTAGTCAAAATCTACATTTTCTCCAAAGAAGAACCAGCCACCTACCTCTCTTTCCCTCATCACTAGTTTTAAGAAGCGTCTTAGCCTCAGACCCGACGGCCAGGCTGGAGAGGGCAGGCACCTTGTTCCCAGGGCTGTTCACATCAGGGACACCAGTTCCTCCTTCATTTGTCTTCTCACGGTCATTGCTGGCTGGATTTTCTGCCATTTTCCATCTAGTACTCACCTCAATCCCTTGTCCTTCCCAGATTTTCTGCAGTGTGAATTTCTAGTAATCATGTTGTTCCCACCACCTTCAAATAATTACACATCTGCATGCTTTTTATGAGATAGACTTACAATCACTAGCTTACTTGTATGTATTATTTACATATGCTTTAACCTAGAGGATTTTAGCTCTTAAAAATTTAGTTGGACTAATACCGAACAGATTAACTGGCTATTCAGAGGCTTAATTTAGACGAGTGTAGTTGTCCAGCAGATACTAGTGAATCATTTGATAATTAAACTCTGAGGGAGCTGTTGTCCTGAAAACCAATAGGTCTTACTCAGGCCGAGAAGTCGGTATGTTGGCAGAAGTTCAGCTGCGTCTTCTGAGCCCTGGCATTGGGTATTCAAGCCCCTCCCGTCCTCCGATGGAGTCATTGGCCTCCCGGAATTGACGCCAGTGTTTCACAAGCGGTATCCTTGAGAGTTCTGAAGTCTGCTGTTACCAGAACTCGAAACTGGCTTCCCACCTGCTTTCATTGTATGATGATTAAAACCTGTGGGCCTTGACGGTTCTCTGTCCCTGACTTTATTTCACTGCACCTTGAAAACTTCCATACACAAAAATCAAGAGAGCAAAGAAGTGAAAATGTAAATGGGATGGAGGTAGAGGTGGATGGGAGTATGTTAAGCTTCCCAAACTAGAGATTAAAAGAAAAATCCGTGTAAATTAAGACTATACATCACAGACGTCGTTATCTGAAGACCTGTTTTGTAGTTCACCTTTTTTCTTTTCCCTTGATCAAGAGTCCATGGCATTGTATAAGGTATGCTGATGGGCTAGAGGTAGAAAAGTAAGCGTTATGAACATTTGTCTTCTGTTTTCGGTTGTGCTGACCTTGTATGTGTAGCGGGTATGATCCTGGGTGCGACTCGTTGGGAAGTCTCTATGCTAAGTGTACTGTGGGTGAGTTAAGCAGAATGCGGAGACGTTAGGTGAGTCCAGCAAGGTAAGAGCTGACTTGAACTCTGAACCTATCTCAGTCACTCGCCCGGTGGCCCTGGGTAAGGGTCTTAGTTTCTCAAGACTCATGATAATATAGAGAGGCCATGAGAGAGCCAGAGCAGCTGCTCTGAGCCCTGCAATGAGGAAGAGGATTCTAGGCTAGCACCAGGCTCAGAGGAAGGAAGACCGGCCTTTAGAGATAGCGTCCATGGATTTGGAAGTGAGGGAATGAGCACACGTGCGCGTGTTTGGACCACAGGAATAGCATGACCCTCGCAGTGTGAGTGTCTGTGATGCAGGCTGTCTTCGAAGGCGTCTTTCTTCTAGTTTGAAAAAAAAAAAAAACCTTCAGCAAAACAGAGGTGTTCAGAACAAGAATTCTAGAGCCGGGCTCCCTGGATCTGAGTCCCAGCCCCTCTCTCATCACTTCTCCATGCTTTAGTTCTCTTGAGATATCCCTGCGTACCCAGAAAGGTACCCAGAGCATGGTAAATAATCAATAAACATTTGTTAAGTGAATAACGAATGCATAAAACAAATCTTAGGTGGCAGTTTATAAGAATTAAATGAATTAATATTTGTAAAGCACTTAAAATAGTGCTGGGCATGGAGTGTGCTCGGTAAGCTCAAGTAGTTATTATTTTATAATTCATTAGATAGAGAACGCCAGTATTTTGGATGACTTAATTTGCATTTTACTTTCCTGTTCCCAGTTCTAAAGATCTATAATGAAAAGCTGAGGCCTGAATGGCCAAGAAAGTTTGTCGGTCATGGGGACTAAGTTTATCGATCATTTCAGAAAGTTATTTTTACTTTGACATTTAACAGAATATTTTGTTACACACAGATTATCAGTAGAATGTTCTGTCTGTGGGGAAGTGATGCCGCTTTGTAATCTCGGGACATGCACTTTGCAAGTTTGATTATGGATTGTACTGACTCTCTCCAGTTTTCTCCCCCACCCCACCCTGCCCCACATACTGTGTTTATACCGAGGGCAAAAATGTCTGAAATGGCCAGCTGGGTTCGTAAGTGCAATTTGAGACCACAGGACTTGGCAAAGTAAGCCGACCTGTGCATGACTTGTGCCTGTGACTTTGGCCTCATTAGCACCGTAGTGTTTGTGCCTGTTTAACTGGTCCAGACTCATCCACATCAGATCAAATTTCTTGTTTCCCTTTTTGTAATAAATCAAGCTGAAAGCTGATTCCAAGATGCATTAAAAGTCTTGAGAGAATTTATCACAATTGCAAACATCTAATCTTTGGACTGTCTCTGACTCTTAGCAAGAAAACCTGGCCAGACCGAGAGAAGGGCAGGAAACCTGGCTCTCGGAGTATTTTCTCTCTTTACAAGTCAAGTCCCACGGGTCTCGCTGGGCCTGTTTGGCAGGCCATCCGCTTTTCTTTTCTTTTTGTTTTCTTTGAGACATAGTCTTAAGCTATCTCCATGGGTAGAGTTCTGTGGCATCACAGCTCACAGCAGTCTCCAACTCAAGTGATCCTCTTGCCTCAATTTTTTCTATTTTTAGTAGATCCAGGGTCTCGCTTTTGCTTGGGGTGGTCTCAAACTCATGAGCTCAAACCGTCCACCTGCCTCGGCCTCCCAGAGTGCGTCCATCTGTTTTTCTAGGGCTGTCTTCTGTGTGTGCTGCTGCTTGCCCTCAAATCAGACAAATCATGGCTAAGCCATCATGGGTTGTCATCAGTGGAACTTCGCAAATTAGCTTTAAACTTCACTTTGAAAAGGAAACTCTTACTTCAAACTAGGCTTGTAAAACAGATAGAGGGATCTCAGGGCCTGGCACACAGTAGCTTTTTTCTTTTCTAATGTATGGATGAAATTTGAGCTGTTCTTATTATAAGGTGTATCCAAACCCCATGGAGGCACCTAATCATTAAGACCAAGCCCTTAGGATTCTGAAATGGCAATCAAAGGATATGGTTTTACCCTATTAGTGAGAGGACTTAACACCACAGACGTAACAGTAACCCAGGTTACTACATTTGGGCTAGGCCTTGAACGCCTTTCTCCATATTAAACTGATTTTAATCCCCTGCCTTAAATGCGTTTGTGTACTTCACTAAACCTTAATTGATACTCCTCACAACCCATCTAAATCCTGGAACAGCCTGCCTCATTAAGTGATACATGAGCAGGTTCTAAGTGCACTCAAATTCACCTATAATAATACTGTTGAATGCTTTGAGGGGTAAAATACTCAGCTTTCCGTGATTAGCTTCATTCCCAGACCCTAAGTAGGAATGTGTACTTACACCAGATTACAAGCAATGCAGCTTGCAATGAGAGTTGGTATTGCCTAATGTCAGAGACACTTTCTGTCTTTATAATCTTGTTTTCATCTTTACTTTGTTATGAAGTCATTAAAAGTCTGTGTTCTCAGATTATTTTTATTTCTCTATGTGCAAAATATTCAATGTTGCTTAATTGATATGTACATTTAGTCTTATTATTGGTAAAATCTGATGCTACAAAATGGTACATTAATATGAACTCTTGAAACAGTAACTAAATTTGATAGGATCTTCTTGCTGATCTAAGAATGGTTAACTTTTTTGCAGGGGGCAGGTGAGGGTTTTTTTCCCTTACATATAGATCTTTTATATTTATGTGATAATGTAAGTTTCCATCGTTATTCAGAGTGATTGTCTATGTTCACTTTTTCCATGTTGTTTTCATCAGAAACTCTAGCTATCTCTTAAAAATCAAAGCAGGATTCTGACCACTGACCAATGGTGCACATTCCTGAGTATGGAGTATACTTGGGTCTCTACAAAAGTTTTGATATAGACTGTGTTATGATCTATTATTTTACTCCCAAGAAACACAGTTGACAGTATCCTTTCCCTGTGCAAGTTTTTTTTTTTTTGAGACAGAGCCTCAAGCTGTCACCCTGGATAGAGTGCTGTGGCATCACAGCTCACAGCAACCTCCAATTCCTGGGCTCAAGCGAGTCTCTTGCCTCCGCCTCCCAAGTAGCTGGGACCACAGGCATCCACCACAACGCCCGGCCATTTTTTGGTTGCAGCCGTCATTGTTGTTTGTTGGGCCCGGGCTGGATTTGAACCTGCCAGCTCAGGTGTACGTGGCTGGTGCCTTAGCCCGCTGAGCCACAGGTGCCGAGCCCCTGTGCAAGTTTTAATTTGATTGACTTATTGGTGTTGCTGGAAGGGCTTCATTTGTTTCTGTCCATGTATATTTTATGCTTCTCAATTTTTGTGTATCTCAAAACTTTCTTAATGACCCATATATGATGGATGTGTATGTTTTACCACACACTGTGTGTGCACGGGTACCTGTGTATGGGTGAATGCAAAATTAGGGCAGTTTCTTTTTTTTTTTTATTGTTGGGGATTCATTGAGGGTACAAGAAGAAACCATGTTACACTGATTGCATTTGTTGGGTAAAGTCCCTCTAGGGCAGTTTCTTCAAAGAGGAGAAGCTAGCCCTCTGTGTGAAGGAGAGGAACTTTCTAATTAGCAAGTGCAGATGAGCAAGCTGACAGTACTTTGGATAAGAACAAGTTGTCTTGTCAAAGGGACAAGGTGGCTGTCTAGAAAGTGAGGAACAGGTGAGGAGGGGTAGGAAGGGGTCGATCAAGTCTAAGGAGTCTTTGGTGACCCTCTTTATACTGACAGGATTTAGGTTCAAACCCAAGAACCAGGACTGAAAACTTGAGATTGCTTTCTGGGGGAACACAGGTGCGTTCTTCCTGAAGGCTTCTCTATACACCTGGTCCCTCCAGCTTCAGCTAAGCTTCTGTCCTCTCTTAGAAACATCTTCTGAGCCATATTCTGTCTTCTTTTTCATATTATACAATCTTCTTTCTCTCAGAATTACTTACAAAATACTTGATTTCTTTCTCATTAAGTTAAAAAAAAAGAATTAACAAATGAACTTTTATGCACATACACAGAGTGGTTCTCAATGTGTGGGTCATGACCCCTTTGTAGTAATGAAAATATATCACAGCCTTAGGAAGGTTGAGAACCACTGGTCCACCATGTCTAATCTAGTTCAGCTTTATTAGGAAGGCTGAGAACCACTGGTCCACCATGTCTAATCTAGTTCAGCTTTATTAGGAAGGTTGAGAATCACTGGTCCACCAGGTCTAATCTAGGTTAACTTTATGAGGAAGGTTGAGAACCACTGGTTGACTAGGTCTAATCTAGGTCAACTTTATGAGGAAGGTTGAGAACCACTGGTCCACCATGTCTAATCTAGTTCAACTTTATTAGGAAGGTTGAGAACCAATGGTCCACCATGTCTAATCTAGTTCAGCTTTATTAGGAAGGTTGAGAACCACTGGTCCACCAGGGGTAATCTAGGTTAACATTATGAGGAAGGTTGAGAACCACTGGTTGACTAGGTCTAATCTAGGTCAACTTTATTAGGAAGGTTGAGAATCTCTGGTCCACCAGGTCTAATCTAGGTTAACTTTATGAGGAAGGTTGAGAACCACTGGTTGACTAGGTCTAATCGAGGTCAACTTTATTAGGAAGGTTGAGAATCACTAGTCTACCAGGTCTAATCTAGATCAACTTTATCCCATTTTTCATACCAATGTGGCTATCTGACATTTGTTCACTTTCACTTGCTTTTTTTCTCTCAAATTTGTTTTTGTTTTTTACTTTTTAAATTGATATAAAATATTTTTATGTATTTTAGAGGTACATGTGACATTTTGATACCTGTATACAATGAGTAATGATCAAATCAGGGTAACTGGGGCGTCTGTCATCCCAAGCATTTATCTTTTCTTTGTGTTGCAAACAAATTTTTCTAGCTATTTTGATACACGGTGAATTACTGTTAACTGTATTTCCTACTGTACTATTGAACACTAGAACTTACTCCTCCTGCCTATATTTTTATACCAACTCAAAACTGATCTTATGAAATTCTGACATTTGTTCAAGGAATTGTGATTAAACCTATTGCTGTATATGCTATTTCATACCTTTGCCACAAAATTGGGTGAAGACTCATACTTTTTACTTTCTTTGTGATAACAAGAGCTTATTCCTGTTTCACAAGTTGAATCAAGTGTTATATAACCAATTCTATGGAATTTCTAAATCTACCTAATATAATATTTATTAACACGATTTGCAGTTGCAAATACTAATAAATTGGTTCTCTTGGTGTCACTGACAAAGCATTATTAGCTTTGCTTGCTTAGAAAGAAAACAACCTTGGAAGATGTCATGTCGTTAATTCCCCCAAACAGATAGTGCTTTCAGGTTTTGCTGGGCTGCACTCTGGTTTGCCGTCCCTTACCCCTTTCATTATAGACTCCGATGACATAGAATTTCATTGACCAGTTAGAAAAAAGCATAAACTACATGCTAAAGAAAACATTCACCTTTAATAAGGTGAAGGAATTATTTATTTCGTGTTTGGCAAACTCTTAAAACAAAGTGAATAGTATTTTTGTTACCTTTCCAGATACTTCCTTTAGTCTCCAAATAAATATAAGCATCCTGTTAGTGGAGAAAGTGTTGTTTCTTCTTGTTTTATTCCCTTTCAGAGAGCTTTAGATTTTATTTTACTCTTCTTAATGAATCCCCTGCCTCCCAACCCCCGACGCTGTCTTTTTTGTTTTTTCCAGCATAGTGTGACCATTATGTGACCGTGGTTAAATTATACTTTTTTTTTTTCTTTCTTTTTTTTTTAATTTTTAAATTCCTTTTAAATTAATTAAAACAAGGGGTAAAAGGGTGGGGGCTCACATTCAAAAATAAAAAATTTAAAAAACAGAATTAACTACCAATAAATA
>CAUYON010126993.1:0-38885 GCA_963573935.1 Arctocebus calabarensis | reverse complement strand
ATCTGGAGGTAATGGAGAGCCAGATTAATCTTTCAGGGCCAGGGAGGAAGACTTTGATTTTATTCTGAGTGAGGTGGAGGGCTATGGCAAGGTTTTCTAGCAGAATACTGACATGATTTGACTTAGGTTTTAGAAGAATCTCACTGTCCATAGTTTGAGAATACACTGTGAGGGGATAGAGTGGGGTGAGGATAGAAGTGAGGAGGCCAGTTTGTAGGTTTCTGAAGGCATCATGATAATTATAAGCTGAAATCCTCTTAAAAATGCTTGTTCTCTCACTTCTGCTGCCACCCAAGTAGCTCTTTTCTTCTGGCTTCTGTATTTTAAGTAAATAGCAACTTCATTCTTCCAAGACCTGAAGTCAAAAAACATTGAGTTTTCAAGAACTTTGAGTTCATTTGGAATCATTCAGAGACAAGAGCACAAAAAAAAAAACGTTGGCAAGATGTAGATTTCTATGTAACTTCTTTGTCACACCCAGTTACATTCCTGTGCTACTCTTTCCAGCCATGAAAATTATTTAAGTTCAGCCATGTTAAATTATTTATGTTAAATTATTTATAATAATAAACCCTCCTCTTTCTCTAAGCTAGTTCATAGTGGGTTTCTATCACTAGGACACTTTTTGTTGCCGAAGTCTTCTCAATTACATACAATAGCAGGCTACTCATATTTGTTCACTTGAAATAAAATATAGTTTTTATTAACTGGCCATTCGCTAACCGATTATTAAGAGCCACACTGTGCTGTTGTAATTCACATATTAAAAACAATAGCATTAGTTTGTCTCTTTTCTCTTTAGAAATAAAAAGAAATTTCATCAGTATTTCTAATTGATTACATAAATTACAAAAAAATCAAAAAAATCATTGTGTAAACACAATTTGGCATGGTAACTTATTATTCTTTCAAGTGCATTGTACTCTGTCTGAAGTATACCGTGCAAATGAATTGAAAGATTCATTTAAGTAATAACTACTTTAAAAAAAGCATGATTTTTGTGAAATAAATGAAAGTCATCATTAAAGATACATTTTAAAGATTTCATTACTTTTAACTTCATTATTCCAGCTGATACTACAAAGGAAGACTATGTTTGAAAGGAATTTACATTATTTTACTTTTGTTTCCTGAAATGGTACAGACCAAAAAGGTTTGCCCAAAAGTGCTAGATTAAAACCCTAAAAACTCTATATACAGGTAACATTATAGTATGTTCCTTTAACTCCACAGCAATCATGACTGAGATAATACCAAAGTATAAATAAATGTAAATCTCTCAAATACTTCTAAATTTTTGCCTGATTAAGGCAATGATTTTCTTTAAATTAAGTTAATTAATCTTTCAACTGGGTAATCCAGTGCAGAAGCAGGAGAGAACCACTTCTGGGATTAACCCACTTGTCCTAAAATTTAATTTACAAAGAACTTAAAAGTTACAGCAAGCCGAGGAATGATTCAATTAATTTGAAATGCCCTCTGAGTGAGATAGCTAGTTATTTCAGGATTCAGAAATAAGATAACAGAGGGTTAAAAAAAATAAACAAGCACATTAACTATTAGGATGTATTATTATTATATTCTATGTCAGTGTAATTCTAAAATTGGAACAAATCTTCGTTTTAGTGATTTATAGACCATGTTAGAATTTTCTAAGTAATTTTAATCTGTCCTTAAAATAATTTAATATATTTCTAAGTTATTTAATTGATAATGGAGAATTACTTAAAGAAATGATTAAACTTTTGTAGACTATCTAAGAGATGCAGATAATAGAAAAGTAATTTCTCTATAAAGTACTATTCTTTCACGTACTAAGAAATATTTCTGATCATTCCAACTTGTTTCCTGTTTAAAATTAGGAAAGTAAAATACACTTATATATTACAGTTGTTTGAATCTTGTTCTGTCTCACAAGGGTGATAGAAGAGCCATGTGAATTCACACAAAGGACGTCTATTCTTCTTAGTGGAAAACCTTTTTTAAACAGTTTTATTAAGATTAATAATCATACCTTTTTTAACAGTGTGATTTATAGTCATAAACTATGTTATTTTCCTATGTCCTAGGAGTATAGCTTAGGTTGGAATCCATTTTATAAGTTTAAAAAAATAAAAATAATTATCTATAATGGTATCCAAATATTTATGCCATTTATTAATTTTACTTAGAGGAATAACTTTTGAACTAATACATGTAAACAATTCATAAACAATTAAAAATTCTGGAAAATGATTTAGTGTAAGCCCTCATTTTATTTGTTTCTATAAAATATGCATGTATACACATGTGCAGTTTACATTATTATTATTTTCTTTCATTTGTAACGTATAAAGATTATACTTTTATCTATTGAAATATGTGAACAATGAACAGGTGGCCATGACTTAAAACTATTATATAAACTTATTTATGTAACAAATAAAGATAAACATATTTGCTTTGTGTCTTTAGTAACCTTTCTAGAGACAAATTCATCTGCATATATTTTTAATGATGTGACTTAGAGTTACAGAAATTCAGATTAAAACAAGAAACATTATGTTTTTTCTTGCCTTTATTTGTTGCTTACTATGGTACAATAGTCACAATGTTACAAATATTTAAAGAATAGATGTAATTAATTTAAATTCAATCTAAAATTTATAGATGCGTAGGTTAGATTCATTAATAAAATGTTGGACATTATACAACAAAACATAGGAAAATGTGTGTACTTATGAATAAGAAAAAGACAGGATAAAAGAAAGGCATGATGGAAGGAAGAGAAAAAGACAGAGAAAATATAATGACCTGCTGGTTGACTCAAAGGAAAAATGTGAAGGTTGAGCCATTTCAATTTTCCTAACACTGTCTAATATGAAAAATTGCTCAGAAGTTTTATATATATATATGTGTGTTGTTAGTTGACATTTAAGTAATATGTTATTAGAGATAATCTTCAAACTAATCTTATGAATATTTTTAAAAAGCGAATTAGATAAAATGTTCTGTATTACATTTAGAAGCCAAAAAAGCATGGCACTGTTCATTGATAAACCATTACATTTGCGATTCTGATTCAAACTGAAATTCCAAACATTACAATGCTTAGACAGAACTTTTTGATTTGCCCAGCTTGTAAGCAATTCTGATCTAACACATGTTCTAAGTTTCTACTGAAAAATTTCTTGTGGATTACAAGTCAATAAAAGTAAATAGGCTCGGCGCCTGTGGCTCAAGTGGTTAAGGCGCCAGCCACGTACACCTGAGCTGGCAGGTTCGAATCCAGCTCTGGCCCACCAAACAACAATGACGGCTGCAACCAAAAAACGGCCGGGCATTGTGGCGGGTGCCTGTAGTCCCAGCTACTTCGGAGGCAGAGGCAGGAGACTCCCTTGAGCCCAGGAATTGGAGGTTGCTGTGAGCTGTGATGCCACAGCACTCTATCCAGCGTGACAGCTTGAGGCTCTGTTTCAAAAAAAAAAAAAAAACGGTAAATATATGTAACTTTTTTTGTATTCTCTATCATTGATAACTGTTTTGATTGATTGTCATTTTCTTCAATATTCAGTACCACAGGGAGAAAATGAGCGATTTATTCTTATTTAATAAAAAACAGAAATGACTGTATTTTCTCCATTCTTAATCCTTTTAGTCAAGGCACACTTTTCCTTAAGTATTTCAAGAATGATAATGATTCCTCTGGAACTCTGCCTCAGCTTTCTGTGTCTTTTTTATTTTTATTTTTTATTATTATTATTTTTGAGTTTTTGGCTGGGGCTGGGTTTGAACCCACCACCTCCAGCATATGGGGCCGGCGCCCCACTCCTTTGAGCCACTGGTACTGCCTGGTTTCTGTGTCTTTATCTTCCTTTGCCAAGAAAGAGTAGTGGGATTGAAAGTACTAGCAAATAAGACATAGTACCTATCACAGTTCCCCGGTGTGTGATCAGGCCTTGTTAATGGTGGAACCCTTTCTGTCACAATCCTTATTCTGTTCTGTTCTATTCTACCTGTTTGTGTCCATTAATGAATAATAAAAATAAAAATAAATCAATGATCATTCTCCATCGGCTTATAGCAGAGGAAGAGGAAAGTACATATAAATAATCTTCACTAATTCAAATTCAATTATTTAGGTAGAAAAATTCCATAAATCAAAATATATAGAAATAATAGACTGAGTTAATCTCAGTATAAAAATATCTTTGGATTTATTTTGAACCAAAAAGTAATTATTTCTTAAACTCTGAAAAATAGTATAGATTCATTCTATTATTTTTTCTCTCTCCGTCTCTCTCTCTCCCCCTGACTCTGCCCCGTCTCTTTCATTTTCTTTTTTCTTATATTAGAACTAATAAAAAATGTGCTTCAAATTAAAATAATGTATTAATCTAAGGAGGTTTGTGTAGAACCAGAGAATCCTGTGTGTAGAAAGAGGAAGTTACTTTGGTGTTAAAACCATGCTTGCTTCTTGTTTCCTTCATTCTAACAATATAATCTCCTTTTACAGAGTTCTTTCCCATATTAAGTGGAAATCTGCTTTCTAAAGGTGTTTTCATTGATAGTTTCATCCTTTAAAACCAATTGTGTGAATTCTAAATTCTACTGCCACATGTGAACTCTTTGGAAGAAGGTCTCTGTCTTTCCTGAATATACAATTCCTAGCTATATATTCCCAATTCCTTCAACTATTCATTATAAGACATTGATTTTCAAGTAAACACAATCCTTGTTGTCTGTATGAGTGTTTTTTATCCTCCTACACCCTACATTTCAAATAGCAATTTTAGAAAGGATGAAATTTCAGCATCCTTAACAAAAACTAAACTATAGAGAATGTAATTGAATATACCCATTACAAATGGGACATTATTCAAGATAATCCAGTGAATGCACCCCAAAAGGACTTCAGACAAGGTAATCAAAACGTTACTTGTTTTACTTTTCATGCCAAAATCTAGCTGACAGAATTTCCAAAACATTCTTTCCAGAATTTAAAAAACAGAGCTGTGTTCTTATTCTTTCTTGCTATTTAGGCTTTTCAATGTTATTTCAACATTACAGAAATGCCAAGGGCATACAATGTAAGAAACTGTTAACTTAATATTGTTTTGACACACCTACTACTGTTTGCCCCCTGCATTTACTATGTGTATCAGGTAAACTTCATACTACCTATGTTAAAAATTAAGCTCAAGCCTTCACCCCATTTTCTCAGAAAATGACATAATCACCTTACCAGTCAATGAATTAACTTATGTGGCACTTGACAAAGAGTTTCAGTTGGAGCCTAATGGGATCTACAGCAGACACAGTGATGTGTGGCTCACACCCCATCCCTTTCAGGACGGAGTTACTGGGCGTGCCAGCTGGTGAGAGTTTATGGTTGCTGACGTCTCACAGTGGGGTCCTTTCCAGAATGATGAGTTGCATCAACAGAGGTCACATCCTTTCCCGAGGACCACCCGCATCGAAGAACTGGACAATGCAGAAACAAAAAGACCTACCCTTTAGGTCAAGCATGACTCCAAGGCACTTCTATTGAAAAATTAGACAATGGAATCCTTAGTGTCAACAATGGAAATGACACATTAAGAGTAATTTTGGCTATTTTGGAGACTCAGTTTTAGAGGAACTATTAGCAGTTCATCAGAGGCCAGGCTACGTTTGAGATACCTCTTAGACATCCAAGTGGAGATGTCTAGAAGTTAGAAAGAAATTAAGTTTGGAATCAATGGGAGAGAGAGAGGCTGACAATATAATTCTGTTGGTTTATATTAAACAATGGTATTTAAAGCAAACCAGCTATATGTAATCTCAAAGGAAATGAGAAAAATATCAGAAATAAAAGATGCATTACGCCATTTATGGCTTGAGGAAATGAAGTGTAATTGAAGCCGGGAACTGAGGAGAAATAGAAAGGCTGGAGGGATGGGGCAGGATGGGGACTTGGCCCTCCAGGTAGCAACGTGGGGCTGGTAGAAACAGGGCACTAGAAGCCAGAGAGGAAAGAGCAAAGGAGAGTTAGCTACCCTGGAAAGGGGTTAGAAACACAAACTCTTAGTATTTCTTTGTATATTTCATAACATAACATAACTTTCCACTCAGGAAAAACAATTATCTACTCATTAAAGACACAAGCTTTGTTTAAAGATCCTTTTATTTATTTATTTATTTATTTAATTTTTTTTTTTTTTTTGAGACGGAGCCTCAAGCTGTCACCCTGGGTAGAGTGCTGTGGCATCACAACTCACAGTAACTTCCAACTCCTGGGCTCAAGTGATTCTCCTGCCTCCGCCTCCCACGTAGCTGGGACTACAGGCACCAGCCACAATTCCTGGATATTTTTTGGTTGCAGCCATCATTGTTGTTTGGCGGCCCGGGCTGGATTTGAACCCGCCAGCTCAGGTGTACGTGGCTGGTGCCTTAGCCCGTTGAGCCACAGGCGCCGAACCTAAGATCCTTTTAGATCAGCAGTTCTCAACCTGTGGGTTTCGACCCTTTGTAACAATGAAAATACATCCTGCATATCAGATATTTATATTATGATTCATAACAGCAGCAACATTATGATTCATAATAGTAGCAAAAATACAGTTATGAAGCAGCAACAAAAATAATTTTATGGTTGGGGGTCACCACAACAGGAGGAACTACATTGAAGGGTCATGGCATTAGGAGGCCTTAGGAAGGTTGAGAACCACTGTTTTAGGTAATCACTATCTTCCACTATGATGAATCTCCATTCACATGGGCAAACACCAGTCATTCCACCCAACTCTTCTTTTGACTGACTAGGACTTAAAAACTGTTGGGTCCTCCTTAAATTCTCCCTATCAAGTCTGTGTAGAAACTATTATCTGCTGATGTGGAGCTTTGAAGAAGTGATAGATAGTTGTGTCATTAATCAGTGCTTTCTAAACAGAATTTATTTAATTATTTGCTTTCTACATATGTAGTAGAAAATGTTGACACAAAAGTGCCCCTGATAATAGATATTTTGTATATTGTTTTAAAGTAAACCCTTTGTTCTATTTATTTTATTTCATAGTATTTGTTTAAAATATCCAAGGAGATCAGGACGGAAGGTTTTTCCTCTGCAAATTGAGCACACCATGTCACCAAGTCAGAGGGGGGATACATATTTGACTCTTAAAAAAATGAGGAAATATCAGGAAAGACCATTCAGTGCTGGACTTAATCATTTTACTAAGTGCATGCAACATTTTAAATCTTTGTAGAAAATCATGTTCTTGGAATGTTTTATAAACTATCCAGCAAATTTAAGAGGTAATGATATTTGATTTGAAATGTCATGATTAGGATATCTTAATTTGGTTTTAAAATACAGCCAGGTCTATTAAAATGCTTTCATGAAATACTTTAATAAAATAGCTAGAAATAAATTTTAGTTTGTCTATGAAAGAATTTGAGTCCTAAATATGACATTTAAAAGTATGCTACCAAACTGAAAGAACACTGGTGCGAGCGTCCTTAAGGTTCTCTTTTCGCATACTTTTCGTGTCTATGTATGTATGTGTATACAGAGATGTGGTGTGGTGTGTTTATTCAACATAGTTTTAAAAATGCAATCCAAATTTGGTTTTTTGCACAGATGGCTCTAGATCATTCTTCCCAGGCAACTGTGCATTTCCTTCTAGCCCTGTCCTTACTTCCTCCCAGGCAACTGTGCATTTCCTTCTAGCCCTGTCCTTACTTCCTCTGTCCCTTCTCTGCCATCCATCTGTTCACAAATGGCCTCCCTGCCCCCTGTACCTGCTAAAACTGCACGATGTTTCCTCAGAACATGTGTGGTTATCTTTGTTATGTAAAATCCACCTCTCAAGTAATAGGAATATATTTTTTTCTCCCTCTATGTAATAAGTTCCTACTAGGCAAAGATCACCCATGAAGGGCATGTTCAAATCTAGTCAACTTTCTGTTTCTCAAATTATTTGATAAGTGCCAACATGCTCAATAGATTTTTTGTTGAATTCAATTAAATAGGTGAAAAACAGAGCTCGATTCTAACACATTTTCCAACTGTGTGATGTTAGGTGAATTAGTTACTTTTCTGATCGTTGGTGTTCTCATGTATCAGATAAAGTTAAAATGCTTACTTATAGATCCTACTGGGATTTCACAGTATAATACATGTAAAGTGATTATCATTGTGCTTTCCATGTACTAGTGTAAAGTTATTTCAGAGATGTTAATTCCCTTAATCTGAAAGAGGTCTCCAAAGCTTACATGTGCTGATAACACTGTTTAAATTATGTAGCATCATGTTATTAATTGCCTGGAAGAAATTATGTTTTCATCTAAGAAATAAAGCTAAAACCTCTGGAAATTAAAAGAATCAGTAGTGATTTATTAATATAAATCCATTTACCTGTGGGTAAAGTTATCATTTTAACATGCTGGTAAAGGAAAACAAACAACAACAACAAAAAATTTCTGAATAATTCCATATTTTATTTCTTTAAAAAAGTCTTCAACATGATGAAACTCTTTAGTCCAAATGCTTCAATAGATTACTAATAATAATAAAGAGATGCTTGAGATGAATATATCATTTGACTACAAAATTATTGCAATTTAAGAAGGTACTTTTCTTCAATCGTAAAAATTGCACAAAACAGAAAATAACAGAAAAAAATACAGAAGAAGGTAGAACACATAATTTCTCAGTTGAGGAGTACTTAATGCTAATATTTTATTGCATTTTCCATTTTGTTTGTATATTTATGACACGGTTACCCTTAAATATGCATAAGCGTCTGCCTGTATCTATTTAAATGCACTGTTCACATTTCATCTCTGTATACACACTGGATATTTTCATGTGTTGTTGAACATTTTGGTAATATAACACTAACTTATGTAACATGTTACTGTATATTATAGGATCTGTTTGAATTATACATCCTTTCACATAAATTTAATTTACATTTCTAATTTGTTTTTTTCTAAAAAGTGGATTATTCCGTATGAATATGCAAACTTTTGAGAGTTTGTTTTGGTGAAAATTCTGCATAGATAAATTCCCAACTCTATAATTCCTAATTATAGAGTTCACCTATATAGCACTTATGAGACAGTAAATTTTATGGAATTAGAGAGTAGAATAATAAGTAAAAGAGGCTTGTGAGAGTGCTTAAGGAGGAGAAGAGAAAAGAAGAGAGGTTGGTTAATGGGAAGAAACATAGATAAGACAAGGAATATGTCTGAATGTTCAATTGCAAAGTAGAGAGATTACAGTTAACAAGGACTGCACATTTCAAATAGCTGGGAGAGAGGACCTGAAATGATAAATACTTGAGATGATGGATATATTATAATACTGTATCTTTATCATTAAACATTCTATACACATTAAAAAATCACATATATTGGCTGTGCCTTTGGCTCAAGGGGTAGGGCACTGTCTCCATATGCGGGAGGAGGTGGGTTCAAACCCAACTCTGGGCTCCCCCCCAAAAAATTCACATATACCCCATCAATATGTATTAATCAGATATTAATAAAATTTTAAGATAAGCTTTATCATATCATAGTCTTTCTGCATTTAAAATATTCTTCTAATTTATTTATATTTCTTAGAAGTTAAAGGATTTCTCATAAGCTTATGTGCTATGTACATTGTTTTCAGTATTGATATTGTGATTTTTCTTGTGAGAGGTCATCGTCTTTTAGTTGTTAATTGTCTGCTTTTGTTCTTTGTCACATTTGTGGGAAAAATGTTTCTAATGTTTTGAATGTAGTATTTTGTGCTGTACATGCATTGAAAATTGTATGCAATACACTATGTTCATTTTATTTTTCTTGTTCTTTAATTTGCCTTTATATTTTATCCTTGTGCTTGTGTATTTTACATTTATTTTTAGAATGTGTAATAATATCACTTGGAAATTATTTTACAATATTTTAGACATTTCTATTCATTGTATGGTATTTTTGCATAATTAAGACTGTACTATGAATATTACTTGTCATTCTTATCTTGACAAGTTGCTGACTTGCCATGTTTAAATATTCAACTGAACATAAGGACATTTAATGTGTCCTCTTGAGTAAATGAACTCACAATTTTTCATAATTTAACATTGAATATTAAATCTACAATAATGCTCAGTATTAAGTAAATAACATGTAATGTAACTAATGTCTATTCGCTATAACAATCTCTTTTTGAAATACATATAAAATTAGTAAAATAATAACAAATTTTAATTACTCTTATAAAATATACCAACATTTTGTCATATGAATTGCTACTGAATGCTGCATAGTGTTTTTTCCTGCATCACATAATTCATAATTATTTTACCTCAGTTGCAAAGTTTTAAAAAAATGCTGTAAATATTTATTTTTGTCATGTGAATGATAACACTAAATCATAATTTTAGAAAAACAAAATCAGGGCACAGCATGAGACCCAGAAGGGTGAAACTTAGAGTAAAGCACATTTGATTTCCAGGAAAGACGCCAATAATTGTTACTCAGAACACATAAGGAGACCGTGATTTTAAACACTTAGAGGAACTCACAAAAGCTTGAAGGGTTTTCCCCCAGGAATACCTTGGAAGAATTCATGTTTCCTAAATAAGAAACTTTTATCAGGCCTTTGAGTACAGGGCACTTTCAGGCTACTGTGCATGATAACCAGAGCAAATGAGCTTTCTGGCCTTACTGGTCCCTGTGCTACTTCTGTCAAAATCGCTTATTATTTCATAAAAAAAGAAAAACACATGCACTCCCACATTAGTATCTTAAGTGTTTATAGAAAATAAGAGAAAAGATACCTCTCAATGTAAACTACTTATTTTTTAGAAAACCACTTAAACTGTAAATCAATGCCATGCTTTCATTAAATTCATTTTTAAAAATTATATTTAGCATTCCTATTGGTAAAATCTTATTCTTAAAAGATCCTAAAACTCATTTTCCTCCAATGGGTATATATTTGAATAGTACATTTGCTACATAGGATTTTAAATGATTTTTGTTGTTGTTGTTTGTTTTCTGGTAGGATAGTAGTCATTCTGGTCCCGAAGTAGCAAAAGATAGCAGTAAAGTGATGAAAGTGTCTTTGGAAAGGGATTATACAAGCAAATATTTATGTATATTTGCTTATTTTCATATGTATAACAATCATGCAATCTGATTTGTTGGTTTTTTGAGGGGAATTCAGTTGCACTGGGGGCAAATGACAATTTATAACAAAATATATTTTCCATTTTTAATTGGAATAAACGATGCTATCTGGGATTTTTGAAAAACCAAGCTTACTTATTTGCCGTGTGTTTATTTGTTTAACATTTACTGAAGAGCCTTTGAGAAGAAGTGGAGCAAAAACTCAATGACAATTCATGAAAGGTTTTGTCATTAGTTTAAAGCTAATCAGGGACCATTAAACTTACTGGGATGTAACATCTTATCTGTGTGTAGCTTTATTCTTTTTCTTTTAATCTTACCCTTATTTTTAACTTAATGTGGGAGTCAAAGATTTTATAATTTCGATTTTGTAAATAGTAGTGTCTGAAACATCAGAGTACTAATCTGGGATTGATGCATATTACCTTTATCATCTAATATTCTTGGCTTGCCTCTTGTATATTTGGAATGTCCTACATTTTCCCAGTTCAATTTATAGATAATCGAGCTCCGCTGTGTGTCCATTTTTTATTCTAGGATACAGTAACATATAAAATAATAAACAGATAAGATGAAGACAATGCGATCCTTTAACAGAAGAAGGGACTTTTTTTATTGTTTGGTATTCATTGAGGGTACAAAAAAATTAGGTTACACTGATTGCATTTGTTAGGTAAAGTCCCTGTTATACTTGTGTCCTGGCCCAAGAGGTCTGGCACACACCATGACCCCCCAACTCCTACCCTCTTCCCCTCTCCCCACTCCCTTATTCCCTACCCCTGCCTTGTATCAGCTCATCTCATCTGCTGCCTTCACATTAGAATTGAGTAGATTGGATTCTTACTTCTCCATTTTTGTGATGCTTTACTAAGTGTAATGTGTTCCACCTCCATCCAGGTTAGTACAAAAGATGTAAAACCTCCATCTATGTTAATGGCTGAAAAGTTTTCCATGGCATACATATACCACATCTTGTTTATCTATTCCTAGGTTGGTTTAGGTTGTTTCCACATTTTGGCAATACAAATTGAGCTGAGATACACATTCTAGTGCAAATGCCCTGACGATAAAAGGATTGTTTTCCTTCTGGGTAGATGCTCAGTAATGGGATTGCAGGATCAAATGGGAGGTCTAGTTTGAGTTCTTTGAGATTCTCCATACTTCCTTTCTAAAAGGTTGTATTACTTTGCAGTCCCACCAGCAGTGTAAAGTGTTCCCTTCTCTCCAATCCAAGCCAGCATCTGCAGCTTTGAGACGTTGTGATGGGGCCCATTCTCACTGGGGTTAGGTGATAGCTCAGGGTAGTTTTAATTTGCATTTCTCTGATGATTAGGGAGGATGAGCATTTTTCATATGTTTGTTAGCCATTCATCTGTCTTCTTTACAGAAGGTTCTATTCATCTCTCTTGCCCAGTGATATATGAGATTGCTGGGTATTTTTTTGTTGATTAATTTGAGTTCTCTGTAGATGCTAGTTATCAAGCTTTTGTCCAATTCATAATATGCCAGGTCTTTCCCCAGGCTGATATCTTCAAGTGCTTCCTCCACACTCTCTTTGAGGATTTTTATTGTTTCATCCATTAGATTTAAGTCTTTTATACATCTTTAATCAATTTTTATAAATAGTGAAATGTGTAGGTCCAGTTTCAGTCAGAAGAAGGGACTTAGTAGAATTTATGGGCACAGAAATTAAGGATTCTTTGTCCAGCCAGGGAGGAGGTAGTGAAAAAAGGTTTCCTGAAGAAAGTCATCTTAAAGCGACCTTTTTTCACCTTACAGCAGGAATTCAATTTTTTTCCTTCACTTACATGTACCCACAGTTACATTTATTTCAGATACTACAAATAGAACTTCTCTGCAGTGTTTTTTCTTAGTGAAACTGAATTATATTAGAGAAGAATCCTCAAACCCAGAGAAGCATGCCTTTCACTCAAAGACAGTGGTTTCTTCTCAAGCTGCTTTTTCTATCACTCACTGTGTTGGCACCAAACAAAATACCTGTAGGAAGTTTCTCTTTAACTTCTTTTTGAAAAAAAAAAAAGAAAGAAAGAAAAACACTGAACAAACTAAAAAAAAAATTAAAACATTTGCAAAACTATATTCTACATGGAATACTGGATTTGGAATATTGGTGATTTAGTTGGCAAATAGACACAAATAACATGGTGGTACAAACTTTAGAATGATGTTTAAAATCTCTTTAAATAATTATATTCTTTATGCATGGTCACATTTGTTGTTCCTTTATATTCTGCATGATATATCTGGTCAGAGTCAACAAAGAAAAATTTAAGTTGAGTCATAGTAAGATGACAAAATGGTATATAAAGGGACACACATTTAAATTTAATTATGTGGATAAAATAACTTATTGCAATAGGAAAAAATTATATTCTCCAATAAAGGATGGGAAGGAGGAATACAAGTCAGTTTAAGATGAATTTCTTTAAGAAAAAAAGGAGGAAGGAATTTAAAATACAGGAAAGCATAAGGGGAGCCCTAAATAGAGGATTCTGTATTCCTCAGGGGTCTATTCATAGAGATAAGTGATATGTACAGACAGAGACAATGCTCAGTAAACAATTATTGATTATTTACAGGCATTATAGAAGTAGTTACTCTTGTTAAGTTTTATTCTGCAATTTCCCCCATAAAAGCTTTGTATGAATTTATCACTGTATCAGGAATATTATACAGTCAAATGATTTGTTTTGTATGTCTACTCAATTGCTCTCAAATTCATCTTAGTCTGCAGGATCCAAGTCATAATTATTTTTATCTCCATTACCTATGTGCTTAATAAACAATGACCTTATATTTTTATTACAGTCACTCCTTAAATAGACTCAACTAATACAGAGATAGTATTATGTCAAAAGCATCATCGTCATCCACAGAAACACTTCTGATTACTCAGGGTGCGGTGTCTACACTGGGGGAGACAAAGATACGCATCGTTTCTGATCAGAGTCTCTTACAAAATCACTTGGGAAACCACGATACAATGGGTAATGGCTTTCCAAGATAGACCTTTTCATAAAACAAACAAATAAAAACCACCCAGCTGTTTTTGTACATCAAATGTCCCAAAATTATGTTAGTAACTACACTAACACTGTTCATATCTGTGTGTGTATGAGTGTGTATATGTAGTCATATGAATTGATGCTGAAGAAGTGTTTGATAAAATTCAACATCCTTTCATGATAAAACCTCTTAAATACTGTGTATAGAAGGACTATACTCCAGCAAAATAAATGCAAAATGTGATAGATCCATACCTAGTATCATGCTGAATGGGGAGAAACTGAAAGCCTTGTCTCTAAGATCTGGAACCAGACAAGGATGCCCACTCTCACCACTGATATTCAACATAGTACTGGAAGTTCTAGCTAGAGCTGTCAGAAAAAAAAGAAGGAAATAAAGGGTACCCAATTAGAAAAAAAAAAAAGTCAAACTACTCTTGCTTGCAGATGATATTATCTTATATTTAGAGAAACTTAAAGACTTTGAAAAGCTGTTAGAACTGATGAACTAAGGTCCTGGATACAAAAGTAACCTACAAAATTCGGTAGCATTTCTACATGCCAACACTAAACATTATGAAAAAGAAACCAAGAAAGTAACTCCGTTTATAATACCTACAAAAAAAATAAGCAGTGAAGTGTGAGGTATCTATAATGAAAATCGTAAAACTTTAATGAAAGTATTTAAAGAGAATAGACAAAAAGTGAAAAGCTATTCATGTTCATGGATTAGAAGAATCAATATTGTTAAAAATGTTCCTATCCTCCAATGCTATCTAAAGATTCAGTGCAATATCTGTGAAAATTCCAAAGACATTATTTCCAGAAATAGAAAAAAAGCACCTAAAACTTATAAGGAAACAAAATAGACCCAGAATTTCTAGAGCTATCCTAGGTGTACAAAAGAAAATTAGAGGAATCACATTACCTGTCTTTAAATTATACTACAGAGTTGTAGTAACCAAAATAGCATGGTACTGGATAAAAAACAAACACATAGACAAATACAACAGGATAAAGAATTCAGAAATAAATCCACACATCTATAGAGAATTTATTTTCAGCAGTGGTGCCAAGAACATACATTGAGAATAATGTGAACATTCTTCTTCATGCAGAAGAATGAAACTAGACTGTTATTTCTTACCGTATACAAAATTAAAATCAAAATAAATTAAAGCTTTAAATATAAGATCTGAAATTATGAAACTACTGAAATAAAACAGTGGGGAGAATACTTCAGGAGATTGGTCTGGTCAGTGATTTCCTGAGTAATATTCCATCTTCTGCCACAGGCAGCCATAGCAATATTAGCCAAATGGAATCACATTAAGCTAAATTATGCACAGGAAAGGAAACTAACTGAAGAAACATCCTACAGAATGATAAGAATGGTAGTAAATATTTCATTCTTTCTTTTCTGTTTCTTTTCTTTTCTTTTTTTTCTTTTTTTGAGGCAGAGTTTCAAGCTGTCACCCTGGGTAGAGTGACACCAATTACAGCTGACAGCAATCTCAAACTCTGGGCTTAAGTGATTCTCTTGCCTCAGCCTCCCAAGTAGTTGGGATTACAGGCGCCCACCACAATGCCTGGATATTTTTTTTTGTTGTTGTTGTTGCAGCTGTTGTTGTTTAGCTTGCCTGGGTCAGGTTCGAACGCACCAGCCTCAGTATACCTGGCTGGTGCCCTACCCACTAAGCTACTGGCACCGCCAGGAGCAAATATTTCAAACAATTCATCCAACAAATTATTAGTAACTAAAATATATAAGAACTTCCCACAATTTAATAGGAAAAATCAAATAATCTGATTTAAAAATATGTAAAAGCTCTGAATAGGCATTTTAAAAAAGACATAAAAATGGCCAGCATGTGTATGAAAAAAAATGCTCAACTGCCTTTGTCATTAGATAAATTCAAATCGAAACTATAGGGAGATACCTTCTCAACCCAGTTAAAATGCCAAATATCAAAAACGCAGGTAAAAAAGTATGTGGTGAGATTGTGGATAAAAGGGAACCCTTGTATCCTGTTGGTGGGAATGCCTATAAGAATTAGTGCAAACAAGGTGGGGTAAGATAGTTTGCACTTGTTAAGCTAAGTTGTTTGCACTTCATGTTCTTCAAAATAATGAATCATCTTCATGTTCGTCAAAAAGCTAAAAATAGAACTACCAAATGACCTAGAATTTCCAATGATATTTACTACCCCAAAGAAAGGAAATTATTATAAAGAAAAGATATCTGCATTCCCATGTTTATTATAGTACTATTCCTAATAGTCACAGTTGATAATCAACCTAAAATGTCCATCAATTCATGAACAGGTAAAGAATTGTTGTACATATTAACAATAGAGTATTATTCAACCACAAAAATAATATTTAGTCATTTTCAGTATGGATGGAAATGGAGAACATTATATTAAGTGAAATAAGCCAAACAGAAAATTACATACATCTCATGTTTTCACTGCAGAACATGGGAGCTGAATAGTACGTCATTGATCTCATGGAGACAGAGAGTAGAATGATCGTGACCAGAGGCTGGTGGGATAACAAAGTGTAGCGATAATGTGGGGATGTTTAGTGAGTGAAAAAATTCATTTAGATGAAATGAAAAATATTTGTTAGCACAACAAAATGACTATAATCAACAATAAGTTATAGGACACTTTAAAATAAGTAATGGAATCAGAACATCCTTAATAAAAGGAAGGGATAAATACATGAGACAATAAATACTCTAATTACCCTGATTTAATTAATACATTCACGCTTCTTAATCACCCGTCCTAAACATAATGCTGCTATAAACAGACTTAATATTTTTTAGACATTCCCATTATATTTCTTACAATCTGTCAGTGGAATCAAGACTGCTCTAATAAAAAGTTAGATGTTTTTAAGACTCTGAATATTAGAATCCTCAGCTTTAGGAAAAATGTTAAATACATACCCTTCTAGACATAATATTGGAATGTGTGTTCCAAGATCTTGCTAACAAAGGAGAGTTTCATTATGTTTAGGTTAAACTAATGTGACAGATAAAAAATATAACATTTTATTATTGTTTTGATATTTCTTTGATGACAATTGTGACTAAATATTTTGTATGTGTGTTGATAATTTTTAATTTTTAATTTATGAACTACGTGATTATATCTCTTCATCATTTTATTTTGGTAATATTATATTTTTAAAAATATCTGTGTGCACATAGATAATTTTTTTCGATTATTTATATTTTACATTTCGAGACATATGTTTGAAATTAGGTAACCTAATATAAATTGTTATATTGTTCCTGATGCCTTTGTTTAAAAACTCTATTTGTTCTACCTTGATTTAGATATTTATTATTACCTATCTATCTGTTGTACTTGGTCTGTTTGTGAATCAGTATTCTACTGGTTCTTTACATTTTTAGGTCAGTTTCACTATTCTAATAATTATAATTTCTTAAAACATTTTCATATATTGCGGTGTATACTCCCATCACTGTGTAACAAGCGAGTCTTAAACTTAGTGGTGTATACAACAATTATTCAACTTCCTAAAAATGATAAGGGGTAGAGATTTTGGTTACAATAAGAGTGGTGCTGGTACCTGGGGTGGCCCTGCTTGGTGTCACTCATAGGACAGCAGCTTCGCTCGCTTACTTCATGGGAGCAGATGATCAACAGTCTCACTCAGACGGCTGGTGTTTGTCAGTCATTTCAATACCTTTATTTCCTTCCATCTGCCTGCTCTAACAGGCTAGTGTAAGCTCATTCCTACTGTTGACCATGGGTTCTAAGAGCAGCTGGGAAGGGTAAATCCCAATGCATACGTACTTTCCAAGTCTCTGTTTATATCACTGTTGCTAATGGTATAGGTTTTACACAAGAAACATGTCCAAGCTCACACCAAAGTGTGTAGAAGTAAAGTTCACTTTTTGGTAGAATAGGACCAAGGATATAATGAGGCAAAACTTGTGTCTAAGAATAGGAGGTATTGCATCCACCTTTGCAAACGATCTGTATATAATGTAAGCAACCGATTGTTATTTTTTGTAAGTATTTTATTTTTCCAGATGTAGAGTCATTATCAAATTTCCCTTTGTCCTCATTCAGTTTACTCTTAAATCCTGCCCAGTGCATTTGCTATGCCTACTTATTTTGAGAATCTCTTACATTCTTAAAACATTTAAATTTTCTGGGCGGCCCCTGTGGCTCATCGAGTAGGGCACTGGCCCCATATACCAAAGGTGGCGGGTTCAAACCCAGCCTTGGCCAAACTGCAAAAACAGAAAAATAGCTAGGTGTTGTGGTGGGTGCCTGTAGTCCCAGTTACTTGGGAGGCTGAGGCAAGAGGATCCCCTAAGCCTAGGAGTTGTAGGTTGCTGTGAGCTGTGACATTACCACACTCTCCTGAGGGTGATAAAGTGAGACTCTGTCTCTTAAAAAAAAAGTTTAAAAAAAAATTTAAATTTTCTGTATAATTTCTGTAAGTTTCTTGAGTTTGTTTTTGTAATTTATCTTTTTCTTCTGGCATCTTTTCACACTACTTCTACCTAATTTTTTTTTTTTTCGTAGAGACAGAGTCTCACTTTATTGCCCTGGGTAGAGTGCCGTGGCGTCACACTGCTCACAGCAACCTCCAGCTCTTGGACTTAAGAGATTCTCTTGCCTCAGCCTCCCTAGTAGCTGGGACTACAGGCGCCCGCCATCTACCTAATTATTACTGACATAGGAAAGGTTTTTCACATATTTCTTTTTCTAAGTGCTTCCATGTCTAATTAAATATAATTTATAGTTTCTTTCAATTTATTATGATCATTTCACAATAACCCAACATCTAAAATTTTGAAAAAACATATGCACCAATACTTTTTTATATCTTCTTCAGGTTTCTTTTATTGTATCATTAGTATTACTAGAATTGATTTATATTTGTGGCATAGGCTTTAGTGTTTTAATATTGTATGAGATGGATACTATTTTTTTGCAAGACATAGATCCTCATAATGTTGAAAATAGAAGCTCTATTCACAACATATTGGGAGATTTGATTCATTGATTCATTTTATGCTTCCTCACCTTGTTCTATTTATAGAACATCTCGTATGTGCCAGATACTTTTATAAGAAATTTTAAAGTGAATGTAGAACTTTAGGGATGATTTTTAAAAATTCATTGATCTAGTGATTATAGGTCGAAGTTGTATAAGAAAAATTAACTATTGTTCTTATTTTACCTATTATAAGTTACTAGGTACTGGGCACAAAAAAAGTCCAGGGAAAAGGCTATTAAAATCTATAAATTGTCATATTGTTCCTGCTGCATTTTTTCTATGTCCATACATTATGTGAACAATAGAAAACTATGGTCTATTATATATTGCAATGTTTTTGTTACGAAATGTGTAACATAGAATTACTATAAGAAGGATGCAAATTTCTTCTACAGTAATTTGTATAGGGTAATAATATAGTAGTATATAAAAGCACCACGTCTTATAAAAGTGGAATAAATCATATCACACATTCGTCAAAGTAGAATAATGCAGATGAGGTTAATGAAGAGAAATAAGTTATTAAAAGTGTCCCTAGATTGCTTGTGGAAACAAAATTAAATTTGGCTCAACACCTATAATGGCACCAGTGAGATGCTTTCGAAATGGACTGGTTATATAAAAACATGGGAATTTGACCTTGGTTAAATAAAGGAGAAGTGATTGGCCAGCTATTAATTGAAATCTGAGCCTAAACCATCTCAATTACCGGATTTTTTCTTAAATTAAGTTCTAAAATCATTTACCAGTTTGGAGTCTTACATACAAGTTTTGGTTGACTTTTTTTTATGCTTGTACTTTTAGAAATTTTTTTTCAAACAACTAAATTTCATAGGTTTTTTATGGCTTTGTGAAATAATACCATCATACAGTTTGGAAGGGTTACGATTTTGGAATGTTGCCTGACTTGGCAAGAAAACAGTTTATGAACACGAATTCTAGCTATCTTGTTACTATGCTAAAATATTTTTTGCCAATTTTTTCACTGCTTTCTCCTCCAAGAATAATATGCTTCTTGGAAAGTTATAATTGATTGTAACTGTATTCTATCTAAATACAAGTGAATAATCTGGATCTCAGATGAACTTATAAAATTAACAAATTCATACCTTAGAAGGGTCAACTAATTGAAAGGAGATTAAGATAAATAAAAATTTATAGATGGAGAAATACAGTATATCAAGAAAATAATTTATCATTATATCCTCTGTAACTGTGGAAATTTTGGCAAATACATATGAGTAGCATAAGAGAAAAATAAAAACTATTTATAACGCTCTTAATGTAACTCTTTGAGTTAATGATATTTTCTTGCTGTGTTTATGTCTTTATTTTTCTTTTCCTCCTCATTTGACCTTGTTCAGTTTTTTATTAATTATAAATAAAACTGTAATAAAGTTATTATACTAAATATTTGATCATATAACTAATGGATGACAATATATAATTTTTAAAATCAAATATAGTTTCCCATTGAAATGTAAGTTTGTGAACATTCAAACTAATGGAGCTGAAATAGGATAAAGATTTGTGTCTGAAAATATTGTAAGAGTTGAAATTAAATTGCTATTCAGTCAGGTTTAATTATTAACTGCAAAAAGTTCAAATTATATTCTAGTTTTATTATCTGAGTTTTGAGTGATAATATATTTATGCAAGTATGATTTCATTATGGATCAATGATTTTAAAAGGTTTTGCCCCTAATCCAATTTAATGGAACAATTCCTGATAAAGTTATAATATCTCCCACATATTGCATGACCTCAATTTCTCCATATAAATTACTTTTAAAATTGTTGAGAGATGGAACATTACTCGGACAGGGAGAGTCTAAACATCAGCTGAGACTTTCCATATATCCTAAGATATTTATCCACATCTAATAACCACATGTATCTTTCCATAGACCTTATTCATCATTTATGACAACAAGGATGGGGGTAGGAGCTATAAAGAGTCATGTTAAAGGGTAGGGAAAAATGTAAAAAAATTAGAGTAGTCACATTTTAACATTTTTATACACATTTTATGTAGACATCTCCTTCCCAGTCAGAATAATGCTTACAAATCTTTTGTTCCTAATGCACACAAAAATTACTGTGGTAGGTCTTAACCTTAGGCCGAAATTTAAAGCTGATGTTTAATGTAATTATCTTCATGATTTCTATTACAAATTTTCATTCCATTCCATGGTGACAGTATGATATCACACATTTGAAGGAGGTTTCCCTGGTTTTTGTGCAGGGGTTGCTTTAAAGACCACAAGGTTTTGGGGGATAAAATTACGAAAAACAATAATAAAACAAATCCATTATGTATGTGTAAGGGAGATAGACGGTAGGAGGGGGCAGAGGAGCAGGTGTCTGATCATCTTGGGAACTGCCGTCCATTTCTCCTGGCTCTTAACTAAAAGACACAATCAGGCCCGTGAGCCTGCAGTGCCGGGGAGGCTGCTCTCGGACCCGTGAGGAAACATTTATCAATCTCCCACAACATAAGAGAAGCTGTCAGGCTATCTCAGGCCTAAATGCCTACATGGCAGCATCTGAATCAGGTCTTTTTATCCTTCACTTTCTCCTCCTCTTCCTCCTTTTTCCTTATCATGCTCCTTATTAAACCAAGTTTACTATTTGCAAGTGCTGAAAAGACCGCATGAAAAAGTTAGACAAAAACCACCTGCATTTTTCCCTAACAACTCATGTCATCGTGACAATGACCCATGTCAAAGGCACCGTCTGCAAGGGAGGTCTTAGCCAGTCAACAAGTAACCATATGGGAAGACTCTCCCCACTCACCTTGTCTCAGGCTGAGATAAAGGACATATTGAAAGGAAGATAAAGAAAACATTGAAAGGAAGACATGTTGATGACATTCAACACATCGAGGAATAATACAAAACAAGTCTGATGACCAATCCAGAAAAAAAAATTGCAAAATTGCTCTGAAGGGTGAACTAGGTGGTGCCATTGGTGCATGGAGGAATCCTTCATAGGTGACCAGGGTGATATTGAGCAATTAGGTACATAGCACTTTTTTTTTTGCAGTTCAAAGCCACCACCTCCAGCTTATGGGGCCAGCACCCTACCCGTTTGAGCCACAGGCGCCACTCTAGTACTTTTTCCAGGATGAGTTCGCAAACTTACTTGTCAGACCTTGTGTACGCAATTCCAGATTCAATGGACATTTTCATAGAACATATCTTTTTAAAGTTGGGAATCATAACTTATCAGTCATAGAATTTACCTTTGTTTCAGCCATGCACTTTATTTTTAATATTACTCTTTATCTTAGCTAACAAGTGCGCTCAGACTACCTCTGTGCATGAATTCTTAGCAATTTATTTCCTCAGATGTATGCTCCTCCCATACATTCAACAAATGCCAGAAGATATTTGCACATTTATTGACAAATGACTTGACATTCCCTATCTTGACTACTCCTTCCTTTGATAGCTTCTTTCTAGTGTTTTGATGTTGAGAATATTGTTATACTTTGTTCAGAGAGATGGGTCGGCATTGATTAGGGACTGAATTGAAAATAACTTATTTCTTAGATCGAAACAACATATCATTAAATCACAATATCATTAAACTTCAACTCACAGTAGAAAGGAAGTATTTCTGATAAACCTTTTCACACTCCATGAGAATGTTGTGCAGTAAAACATACGTATGTGCATAGATATTTTGAAGGATTTTTAAAACATTTTGCTTGTTAGGCTTTAAAAATTATTTTCCAATTTTTACATATGTTCATAATCACTCTGTCATAGCATATGGTCCTTGTATAAACTCCGTAAAAAGAAATTTGTTACTGAATAATTTTAAGTAACAGAGCTAATTTTATCATCTCTTTGAAGACCATAATTCATAATCACATATGAAAATTTCCAAAAAAGTCTGTATGACATAAATAGATTTAAACTTTGCATTCTGGTAGTTTCTACTTTAGTTAATTTTGTCGTATTGATTGCAGTCCTTAGCAAGTCTACCTTGTATATTATGTCCTGAATGGTTGAGGAATTCAGTATACACACACACACACACTACAATTTCTTTATCATTCAAATTAAATAACTTAAAAAAATTATATTGCTTGGTACAAAGTGGTAGCACTACAGTATACACACAAAAATTATGATCATGACAATGTATATTATTTTAAGGTGGACTCACAAAGGAAGCCTAGTGAAATGAATGTAATAGCTTTTGACAAATAGAAAACAAAGCATGGTGGGAGAATTTGTCAAGAAGTGACTTCTAGATAATAGTGGCAGTTAAGTCACCTAGAAGGTGGGAAATTCTATTGCTTTGAAGCAAAACATGGGGACTTTAAATTTGGTATCAATTAACACTTCAATATTTTGTAGAATAGGGATCTATGGTGAGATAAAGGGATTTTGTAGAATAGGGATCTGTGGGGAAGAAAGATATGTCAAAGAAAGAAAATCCTTAGATCTATTATTTCACCCAAGACTTTACTAACAAATTAACGTTTCTGTGTGTATTAGTAATTTACTGCCTGTCTCTTCCCTCTGGAACATAACCACCATGAGGGTAAGCTGGGTTCCTTTCTTTTATTGATAGCTATCACCTGAGTTCTTAGACTTTTGTTGGCAGATCATTTTCTTGCAATACTTGTTGAATCAATGAAATATTATTATAAATTAACAATGACTTTTTTTAAACAGTTATTAAATGTTTTTAATCTTCTGTCTAACCCTTTTTACTCTCCCTTTCCCACGTTGAACCCCTTGTGGACTTCACACACATTCCCAGGGGACTATACCTGTAAAGCAGCATTTCTGAAATTATAGTCTGAAACCCCCTGCATAAAATCAGCAGAAAGGTTTATTTAAGAATGCGTACTCTGGGTTCTACTCTATGTCTGCTAAATCAGACTCTTTGGTGCTTAGGCCTAGAAACTGGAAAAAGATATCCCTCGGTGATTCTTTAGTGCATGAAAATGTATAAATTTCAGCCCTATGGTTATGAGCAGATCTTAGAAAGATTCCATTGCAGGGCCTCTCTTCTCTCTGTTCCTGTGAACTGGGTTTCTTTATGCTTAACCCAGGATTTCAGAGGAAGGAAAGGATATCATTGAGAACTTAGGTCACATTCATCAAATATTGATTGAACCATAATTGTGAATCTGATAATAGACTTTTATAGAACTTACATTAAATTCTCCTTTTTTATAAATGTATTTGCAAACGTAGTAGTATTTTAGTTATAATTTCAGTACAGGGTGGATTATGAAAAAAATATTCATATCACTGCCAAATACACTCATGTTATTGTTTCACACGTACTTTTTTTTTTTTTTTGCAGTTTTTGGTGATGGTGGGTTTGAACCCACCACCTCCAGTATGTTGGACCTGCACCCTACCCCTTCGAGCCACGGGCACTGCCCCCACATATACTCCTAAGTTAAGAGTCCTTAGGTATATTTTTACTGTTGGTCTTTCTCTGAATATGTCTACCAGAAATTACCTCTGCTAGAAAAGTGATTAAAAGCCATTTCCAGAGATATAATTGCACTTATGTCACTTTCTACACGTCTATGGTTTTAATTTTCATTGCATATTTATGTTCATCATGGGCAGTGGAGTCCAGAAAACAGCTTATACTATGACGACTCTAGCTCATTGAAGGGCATTACTTGAAGTTCAAGTTTCTGTTATCTAAATCCTAGATTATCACTTCCCGCAGTGTCTATTTTAGGATAGACATTCCTTGTTAGAGAATATACAGTGCTCTCTTGTGTATTCTGGGATGTTTAGTGGTTTCCCTAATTCTTACTCACTGGAGAGGAACTCTTCCCAGTTGTGACAGTCAAAATGTCTTAAGACATTGCCAGATGTCCTCTGGAGAATGAAATTATCTCTGTTGAGAACTAATTCACCTAGGGGTCTGATTGGGGATTATATTATTCCCAGGAAATTGCCTTGAGTTATTTTACAAGAAATGACATGAGCTTATGTCCTCTTAACCTCATAAACCTGGTTAGCTGAGCTCAAATTATTTGTGCATGAATTTCCAACAATTGAGCTAAATATTAGTTTACTTGATTTCATCTATTAGGGAAAAATGAGCTCTAAAGCCATATCATTATATCTCAGATTTAATGGAGACATGATTGTTATCCAATGAACAGACTTCGTTTTGTTAGTCAAATCAGGTAATGCTTTAAGAACTAGAGTTATTCATCATAATTATAAACATTAAAGTGAACTGAATTATGCCTCTACACACGATTTCATCTAATTATATAATAACTGGCAAAGGCAGCACAGATGATGACCAGCAGCCGGCAGGCCCTGGGGAGCTGGCAAACTGACTGTGTGACCAGTCGGCCCCAATACGCGAGGTTTGTAGATTAAGGGTAGGTGCAGGTTTATATTGTCATGGGGCAGGAGCCGTCGTTAAATAGAATTGCAGTGCAAGTAATTGTACCACTCACGGGTTCCTGGAACGCAGCCATGATATCAAAATTGAATCCTTGATTGTCCATATGAATGCATCCGAGGGCTGTGTGCAGGGTGATTATGGCAGTATATTCCAACAGCTGCCAAATAGTAAACTCAAGTGTGAAATCACTGTATTTCAAAATATCTTTATTAAATGAGGCTTAGCATAGAAATGCGAAGAAAGATAAACCATCCAAATAATTTTTTTTTTTTTTTTTTGGTTACAAACTGACTTGTTCTTCTCTGAGCGTAAACAAACTTCAGACTGTGAGATTAGGTCCCGTAGCAACTAGGAGCAATGATTGACCAAAGCAAGAATCATTGCTAATCATAGGCTGGTTTCTTTATGCACACAATGCAAAACGTCTGTGAATCCACAGCTTGGAATCAGAGCCCAGTATGAATAACACGCTGTTGACTTGCAACTCAATTTTCTTTGCTGAAAAATGTTCAATGATACCTTCATTAAGTATTAATCTTAGTAGACATTTATATCTTTAGTAATATGTAGAAAGAAGGTCAAAACAACATACCATTATACACATAGCATAATCAAACATCTGTACAGATCTTTCTATGTATCTGGTCTTTTTCTACAATATAGAAATATTTTCAAATGTCTTTGGATAATCGTATGGAGTTATTAACATTCACCATCACAGTTGCTGTTAAGAATGGGAGAAAGATTCAACTTTAACAACCAAATCTAAAGCAAGAAATTTGTACTCAGGAAATTGAAATGCACATTTTTATTTTATTTTTTCCATTTAAAGATATAACATTTTAATTTAAAAGTAATTTCCTCATTTTAAACTTGATGTTTGGAAGAAATAAATAGCATTATGTGTGTAAAGAATCTAATGTCTGCTGTCCCATAAACACATTGTTAAATTATTCTTTCTCTTCCTTCATTTCAAAAAAGAAGACACAGTCCTGCTGTCCCAGCTACATTTCTTTGATGTGAGGAGAAAAGTGTATGTTATGTAGTACCATGGAGACTTAGTTGATAGCAACTGGGATGAATTGACAAATCAATGTATTTGGAAAAAAGAAAATTTATAAAACAGAAAGAATGTTCAAGCACACATAATAATTACAATTAGTCACTGAGTGCAAACTTTATGGCACATATATTCAAAGTTCTTGTTTCCTTGAGACTTGAGTCTCCCTCTGTTACCCTCGGGGGAGTGCCGTAGTTCACAGCAACCTCAAACTTTCTGGCTCAAGTGATTCTTCTTGCCTCCCCCTCCCAAGTAGCTGGTACTACAGGCACCCACCACACATCTATCTAGATTTTCTGTTTTTAGTAGAGACAAGGATTTCCTCTTGCTGAGGTTGATCTTGAACTCCTGAGCTCAAGCACTTCCCCCACATGGCTGAAAACAGGCTGGGATTAAAAGAGTGTTAGGATTATAAGCGTGAGCCACCATGTCTGACCTCTAGGTTTTTATAAGGATTATGTTACTCAAAATATTCTCTGATGTCCTTTTCCTTTTCCTTTGTTACAGACAAGGAAACTGAGGTGAAAATGTGCCAAGTAGCTCACATTTAACATATACATACCTAACATTTGAACTCAGGTAGAAGAATGAATAACTTTATCTACAATAGTAAACTTTCTCTCTGTTCACATTTTTAGAAATATACAATTTCTTTTAGTATTGGTAAGATAACATTGTAAAGATATTGTGTATTAACTATATCTCCAGAAATATTAAGCCACAAATAGAGATAATTTTTAATTCACTGTCCTTGTATCTAGACAGGTTATAGTGGGTATGAAATCCTAAGGAGAGTTTTACCAGAGTTTTTCTCATATCATGCGGAAAACATTAAATCTTACTCTCTCCTTTTATGTGTGTGTGTGGAGCGTAGACACGTCCCCACATTGGACAGGCAGGGAAGAGAAGGGCATGAGTACAAAAACTGGAAAACAAAGTGGCCAGTTAGCATCTCAGATGGCGCTGCACACCTTGGTTTAAGGCTCCATGTGTGGGGATGTGTGGATGCTTCAAGATTTGGGGATGAGACACCACTGGGATCATTAGTTGGTCCTTAATGAAGGTCTTGAGAAACTTCAATAAATTCTCGATAGACCTCCTGGCACTTTTTTGCATTTTGAACAGATCTATTGGCAAGTTCTTGGCATAAATATAATGATTAGGTAGTGAAGCTAGAAATAATGACATGCCTCCTGTTCCGAGAATCATTTAATTCTGCACTGTCCACGTGGCAAGCCTATCGCATTTCCCAGAGATTACTTTGAAACTGGTCTTCCTTTAATGCTTAGTCCTTACTTGGCATTATAAATTAATTGATGTTGACTAATGTCCAATGCCCAATGCAATACCAGGAAATGCATAAAGGATATTAATTCTTAAAAATATTTTGGTGTGATAAATTCTTAACTCACTGGTAAATTTAAAAATAGCACTGGGACAATTACTTGTTATAAGTTTGACAGCACTGTCTATTCTAATGAAACTAGCTGAAACTGTATGGGAACTTTAAGAAGATTCTAGATGTTTTCTGTTTATATTTTAAGTTCATGGAAAATTTTAAATTCTAATGGTTTTGTTGTTTCACAAGGATTCCAGTTTGTCTTATATTTGAAACAACTATCTATGGAAGGCAATGTACCATAATAGGGTCAGTTATCTTCGTTTCTGAGACACTAAATAGTAATGGCGTCATTTGTCCTCTCCGAGGTCTGAGTTTCTTACTCTCCAGAAGAACAATTTCATTTATATCTCTTAAAAATTTTAACATTCAAATGTGAACAGTGTAGTCTAAAGAAATAGCATGTAAGATATTCAAACTTGTTCATATGGTGTCATTTGAGTATTACTGATTTCCTCAGAGTAAAAAGTCTTCAAGGCAAAAAAATGCTGCTATCTACTTTCTAAAAATTAGAATTTTATGAATATCATAAATAATTATAATTCTGTTGATGCCCCAGCATCTAAGGAATAAGATACACATCTCCAGGAGAGAATCAGAAACTACTATTCACCTATGTATTGTTCTTTACAGTTCTCCATATTGCAAATGAAAGTCATCTAGAAAAGTGAAAGAAATGAGCTACTTTTATTTTTGTGCTCACTTTTTCCCCCATATGGATAATGTAAATTTTGATAAACAAGTTAGTAGAAGAAATGTGGTCTTTGGTTGATTAGGAAAATTATCTAATTGGATATATTATTTCCAGGTATACATTTAAGTGGAGGGTATGTTTTTGGGGAAATAAGGTAAATAAATTCCAGGAAAGTTATTTTAATATCCTCAAAAACAAAAAAAGAATGTAGCATCTAACTAGCTAACCAGCTGTAGAAATGGCATCCTCTATATCATTTTTTCACATATGCAACCAGTAACAATTTACCTAGTATTTACACACATAGTAAATGAGTAAATACATTTCTACATTTAAAAAGTCTTGATTTTGTTTCTCTGACCTAGATAAGTATATCTTTTAACATTGCTACATCTATGAATCACTCATTGTCAAGTGGGAATGCCTTCTTTCCTTTATGTGGATATATGAATACTTAGAATAATAATCTAATGTGAAAGCAAATTAAGAAAGGTAAACGATAACAAAGGGATTTCACCTATGGTGGTACTTATTTTTATGAAGTTCTTAAGTTTTCTTACATCCACTGTTTCATGGGTAAGTTTCCATGGATCTGCCGTGAGAAAACAGGAACAGAGATAAATATGATGGGCTAGGCTTACTATGTACATGCTTTTAAAAATCAGATCGTTATTTTCCAGATCCAAGTTACTGAACAATTCTTTAAATAAATTTAATTTACATTTCAGCTTCAAATTGTATCTTTCCTGGGAACCTCAATTCTAAGTATTTTAAAACTTTCCCCTGAGACTCATCTCTTTCTTGATTCTCTTGTTCCTTTTGCTTCTTATTCTGAGGTCTTATTTTTGCCCCTTTCACCTCTTCTTCCACTGGGAACTTAATATGACTTTCTTTTTTCAGGGCACCATTCATGAATCTCTTTCCTTTCGATGTACCAGATACTATTCCTGAATTTTATTCCTCAACTTTCAGTTACTTAATGAATTGTTTCACGTATACCCACCCACACACAAAGAAAGTACAAGTCTGAAAAAATAATTTTAAGGTTTTCCTCCTTTCCTGCATTATTTTTCAAAAATTATCCTGTAATAGCCCCTTTTCATCAGTCAGTAACATTTATTTTGTGAATGACCCAATTTCCAACCCAAACTGGAAATAGAAAAGATCTACTGCCTCGTGTAAATTAATAGCACACATCAATCCTTCCATCAGGAGTGTATAACCATCCCCATGAGCCTAAATCTTACAAGCACCTAAAAGTGAACATTTAAAAATTGTTTTTCCCATCTGGAGAGAGTAATGTATTACCTCATCATTCTTTAAATCTTAATTCTGTGGTTAATAATCAACTTGATCCTCCTTGGGATTTTGACTATATTTTCTCTTTGCAATGCCAGTTAAACTTTTTATCAGTTTGATACTACTTTAAATAGTCTATGTACTAATTCTTTATTGACATAGGTACTGTGAATAAATTTTCCAATTATAATTTGAATGCTATCAGTCTTTTCATTTATGATTTGCTCATTCTACATCTTATTCATTAATATTCTTATCATAATGCTAGAACAATGTACCCTCAGATCTCCTCTTTGAATTTCACGTTGAAGTTGAATTTTGTTTATGAGTTCCCTTATATCAATTCTACTGGTTCATTTGCTCACCTCGATGTCAATCATTTCTACATCTTTAAAAGAACTTTGAATAGTGATTTTGCCCTGGTAATATATTTTTTTTTTTCAGAGTAATAAACTCAGATGTTTTGCCCTGGTAATATTTATCTTTAAATACAATTAAGCTATTGGTTTGGCTAGTTTTACTTTCACTATTTCTAAAGGCAGCAATAAACACAATAATATGAGCTATATTTACTCCAGAGCCTTATTACTGAAGGTAAATTTTTAAGTTGATACTCTGAATAATTTTCCTGCTTTTGTTTTAGTAATTTCAGGATTATACAACAAAGCTTTATAGGTCAGCATATTATTTATTTCCATATCTATAATGTAGCATTTAAAGCCATAGATTTTAATAGTAATATATGGTTCAATTTAATTATCTTTAGTTGCATTCATTGAATATTATTGAGAAGAAAAATTTTCTCATGCTATTCCAATATTAACAAGTAGTAAAAAACAGTTAATAAAATGTGAACTCAGAAAATGATTATATAAGAAGGATGTAGAGTTCCAATATTTTCGTATGGGAAAAATAGATCATTGAATTTGGATGGGGATTCCATTTCCTCTGAGTAATACACTGTTTTGAACAAGCTAGTATTTTCTTTAAGAGGTTAAAACAATGCTAAATTATGTGTAAAAAGTAAGTTATTTCTATTCCAAAAAAAAAGAAGTGGAGGAATGTTTTTAAGAAATTATTTCTATAATTTATATTCTAATTAGAAAGCTTTATGCAGAGAGTCATCCCTGCATCACTTGAGCAAGACTGAACGTTGAACTTTATAAGATGAATTCTGCAGTTAATATCAATGCCAGAAAAGAGTCTATTGATTTGGGGGGAATTATTTTAAAAACATAGAGAGAAAATTAAACAGTTACTGAATAACAATTGAACATTTAAGGTACTATTTTGAATGAACAACAAAAAGAGGAAAATTGCTGTCAGTATTTAGATATGTTTTACAATGCACAAGCTGAAGAAAGTTTTAACTCAAGTTAAATTTTGCTTAAGGATTTTGAAAGCCTAATAATATTTCAGCGTTAAGCTTAACAAAGGAATACCATAGAGGCATGTAAATGAGATAAAGTTTATGCAATTCTAAAATAACTACTGTTTTGCCGCATGAAATTAAACACTGAAAAGGATATTTAGGAAGTTAACAGACCACGAACAACATTTACATCCTTAGTTTTATGAAAAATACAGAGCTAGTATCTAATCTGAAGACTCTATAATCAATGTGAGTCCAAAGAGTTTAACAAAATAAAAATATGAGGACTATAATTTCATTTGTATGTGTATTTATATATATGCCTATGTGTGCATGTACTTATACAGTGGTTTCTTTCATTTTTCCATTGAGGAAAAGCTATTGTTGATATAGTTCAACAACAGTTATTCTTGAAGACAAACAATTTTGATTTCTATGTAGAACTCTTGAACCAAAAATAAATAATAACAAGTACACTGGAAGTATTTATCCTATACCGTGAATGACAGGTAATTTTTTTTTCACTTTTACAATTTTTGTGGAGGACATTTGCAATTAGAAATATACTAATTTGTTACCAATCAAAAATAGAAAAAAATATATAATGAAAAACGAGTTTCAATGGTGTTTTACCCAATCTGGACATGAAAGAAATTTTCTAAGGCTTAGCTGTGCTTATTATATAGCTCCACATTTAGAATCTTTGTTGTGTACACAATTGTCAACAATTTAGACTTTTATAAATAAAGGCATCTCTGGTCTTATTGAGCATTTTCTTAGAAAAATGAGTGTTCTGTTGAATTGTAGCTATGTTTGATAGTACTGCCAAAAGCCATATATAAAGTTATTAAGAGTAAAAGCTATTATACTTGAGTTCTTCCTTACTTGAGAGAGAAAATCATATATACAGGGTGTCCAAAAAATTTATGTGCAATTTAAAATATATGACTACATAATACATATTTTATACACAAATTATATATAAAATATATGTATCATTTATACTTCAATCTAAAAAATTGTATATTCAATCTATATTTTATTTAAAAATAGATGTTTGGAAAATAAATTAGTCAAAAAAGTTTTTTAAAAATTTGATAAAAATAAACTGTAGACAGAAAGAAGCCTTACCTACCAGACAGTGAAAACATTTGTTGAAAGAACTAGGGAAAAGACAGATCTGTTGAAGAGAATAGAAATTTCAGAAACAAAGTAAGTACATATTGAAAGAAAAACTGTTTCATATTCTATATTTAAAAAATCCTCTAAAAGAATAATTGCTATATACCAAATAATCCCACATGGTTGAAGTATGAAAAAGAATAATATTGCAAAATCTTTAAGGAATTATTTCTTTATATGTAAAGATGTTTTCCAAAGTAATTTTAGAAGATGCCATAGTAGAGAACAAGTCTGAAAACAGAAGTGGTGATGTACTGTAGAAAAATTATAAACATCCAATAATGTACAAAAATTATATTCTCTACTAATTCAGCAAATGCACATTAAAAACAGAGTAAAATGAAATTTTCATTATCAGATTAATAAAGATTAAAGATAACAGAATTCTTTAGCATGTAGGCAACAGTACCCTCTCTAGGCAAATTCGTGTGAAAAGCCTGGAGGGAACTTTTGGTAGAACTCTTACGGAGATCACTTTTCCATTGTGATTCAAAACCTTCCAAATGGCCAACTTGTAGCAGTTCCTCTTTTAGTAATTTATCATAAAAGTCATTTTGACATGTATTATGTATACTGGTTTTTCTTATATAAGTTAGTAAGATGAAAACCTAGAGATAGTATAAATGCATACATCATTACAGTCTAACAGTAGGATGTTACACTGCAATAGAGAATAATTGTGTAGCAGTCTGTGTGTTAGCATGCAGAGGTGTTCATAATATTTTTGAGTGACAAAGCATGTTAATAGCAGTTTGTAGAATTTGAACTATAAAAATAATATAAAGAGACATGTGATATACAATGTGTATTACCCTATACCAGTGGTTCTCAACCTTCCTAATGCCACGACCCTTTAATACAGTTCCTCATGTTGCGGTGACCCCCCAACCATAAAATTACTTTCATTGCTACTTCATAACTGTAATTTTGCTACTGTTATGAATCGTAATGTAAATATCTGACATGCAGGATGTTTTTTCATTGGTCGTGACCCATAAGTTGTGAACCGCTGCCCTATACTATAGTTTTATTTATTTTTTTTTAGTTACTTATTTCAGTATATATAAGGGGGTCCAGTGGTTTTTGTTACATAGATGAACCACATTGTGTTACAGTCATGGTTTTTAGTGTCTCTGTCATTCAAATAGTGTACTTTGTACCCATTAGTTTTCTAGATAAAAAACTCCAAAGGCTCCTTGAAAAGACCCCTAAAACTGACAGTTAAATTAAAAAATGTTTCAAGTTAAAAAATTAATGTACACCAATCAGTAACATTTCTGTAAAAAGCTGAGAATAAAATCAAATAGTCAATGCCCTTCACAATAGCTGCAAGGAAAAAAAAAATGGAAAGAAATGCCGAGGAATACATTTAATCAAAGAAGTAAAATATCTGTACATGAGAACTAGAAAATACTAAGAGAGAAATCACTGATGACACAAACAAATGGAAAAATGTCCCATGTCCATGGATGTGAAGAATCAATATTGCTAAAATGTCCAAACTTCCTAAAAGAGATTTAAAGATTTAGTGCTATTTCCATAAGAATACCAATATCATTTTTCACAGAATTAGAAAAACAATCGTAAATTTGGTATAGAATCAAAAAGAAGCTCAAATAGCCAAAGCAATACTAAGCAAAAAAGAATAAATCTGGAGGCATCGCATTACCCAACTTCAAATAATACTACAAAGCTAGAGTAACCAAAAGAGTATGGACACAGATTAAAGGAACAGAATACAGAATTCAAAAATAAAATCATAGAATTACCACCAACTCATCTCCATAAAGCAAACAAAAACATACACCAAGGAAAGGACTTCCTAATCAGTAAATGGTGATGGGAAACTTGAAGAATTTACTGATTAGGAAGTCCTTTCCTTGGTATATGTTTTTGAAGTTATATTATAATCACACACAACTGTCCTACAAAATGTTTGAAATATACTAAAACAAGAAAAAGTAGATATTTGCACAGAAAAAAATGCTATGTATGCACTTTTAAAGACTTACAGGAGATGTTTTAAGCATCTTAATGAAAAAGGATAATATTACAATGGTGCTGAGGAGGAGGATACTGATAAAAATACTAAATAAATCTATAGGAAGTACTTTCTGTATATTAGTCAGTCTAATGCTTTACTTACATTTTCAATTTTTTTTACCCACAACAAATCTCAGATGCATCATAATATCTTTCCTATTACACTTGGTGAAGAAGTGTAAGCCTCAAACGTTAATGCATGTGCCCAAGTCACTCAGATGCTAAATGGCAAAGTCAGATCCAATGCTTTATTCTCAGTGTCTGTGAACTGTGTCAGGGAAGGTGCCTAAGGTTAAGAAGAAAAATAGGAACTAGATCTGGGAGAATTGGTCAAATGTATTTCTATTCTTTATTCGATTTAGAAGTAACAACTATAGCCTGGGTGCAATGGCTCACACCTGTAACCTGACCACTCTGGAAGGCCAAGGCAGATGGAGTTCAAGATCAGCTTGAGCAAGATTGAGACCCTGTCTCTAATATTAGAAAAACTAGCTGGGTGTGGTGGCGCACACCTGTAGTCTCAGCTACTCAGGAGGCTGAGGAAAGAGGATAGCCTTAGCCCAGGAATTTGAGGTTGCTGTGAGCTATGACACCATAGCACTCTATCCTGGGCAACAGGGTGAGACTCTGTCTCAAGATAATAACAATAATGATAATAACTATAGTTATGACATATATTGCTTGCAGGGCATTTTTGCAAATATTTACTCAGAAAAAATGTATCCTGAATAAAGCAAGGAAGAAAATACAAGTTAAATTCCATTTCACAAGTGAGGAAATGAAATGTCACAAGTGAGAGCATTGCTCAAAGCTGCACAACCTAGTTGTTGTAGCAGATGGAGATTAAGAGATGTGTCCACTCACTGCAGTTATTGCTGTTTTCACTGGTTTTTCAAACTATAAATCATTAAATACATATTTTTAAAGGAGCCATAATTTCAAGATGAGAAGACTTTACAGGGATTGTTGCAGTCAAATTAAAGGACATTATGAATTTTCACTGAGTTTTTAATGTGAAATTCCCATATAGGCTTATTTTTCATATTAAAGTGGCTATACATTTTTGGGTACTATCTTAGCAGGGTAGATTTCTGGGAAATATTTGAATAAATATACTCATTTCTGAACCCAAGGTAAGTTTCATGAAGACTGTCTTTAATTATCACTTAACTACTATATGCCCATGGAATAGTATACATACACAAAGGTCCTACAGAGCCTAGTTTAAGAGAAGTGTAAAAGTGTGGAGAACATAACTGTTTTAGAAAAATTATAAACAAAGTATAATAAGATCATAGACATAATTCTCTGTAGTCCTGCAATGTCTACAAAGTAATCATAGGGTACACTACTTAATTTTTTTCATTAGGCCTCTGAAAAAAAGGGTCAATCCTATTGTACACTTGTGAAACTTAGGAGGTCGATTTACCAAAGATCCCCCAGGTACAGAATGGAAATGTACTGAAATTAAACCTCATGTGTTTCATGCTATACCACAGTACTTCTTTTCCTCTGAACACCTACCCTGAACTTCTCTCTAAATGTTGAATCTAAATTTATGTGAATGCAATGTTAAACTTGTTGTATTTATGGTCAGATGACTCAAACAAAACAGTAGGTTTTTAGCAGTTTATTACTGGACCTAGTCTTGGTACTTATTGTATTAATGACACCATATCAAAGATCACCTATTTAATTTTTGATATGCATAAGCATACTCCTTTTAAATTTTTTACTAATTGAAAAATTATTGCATTTCCAAATATCCAGAGAAATTATGTTCAAAATTCAGTTTGAGAGAGTTTAAGAAGATATAATAACATCATTTATAATAAGAGTACAAATATTTCAAATATGTCAAATTATATGTTAAAACATACGCCCAGTTTTTGCTTATTTGGTTTTTCTAGTTTGGGTTAGAAAGTAAAAGGGAAAATAGTTAGAAGGTGAATGTAAATTTCATCATCTATATAGTCAGTAGTGAAAAATAGACACTCAAATATGAAATATTTCGTTTCTGATCATCAAAAACATGCTATCAAATACATTTTAGTTTTCAAAATGAGCTATATTCAAAATGATTCTAATTAGAGTTTATGAAATTCAGTTCTTTAACTTCAGGAATTAAAAAGTAATAGTCATAGAATAAAATATTAGTAAGAGAAGAAAGAATTTAAGGCAGAGCATAGTATAATATTATATTCAAATTATGATGTTACAATTTGTTTTTAAAAGTATTTTAACATAATATAGTATGAGTGATATCAATATATTACACATAATCCATCAAACAATATTGTATGTATTCATCCACACAGGACAGTAGACTCCTTAACTGCATTTGCTATGCACAGAAAAATTATATATGCAAATATATAATTATTTAATCTATTCACTTTTTACAAATTGCAACAAATATAATCACATATAAATGTTTTTTTGTGCACTCTTTCTCTTTTCCATGTTGATTATCTAGTATTTTTTCCTCTGTGCCATGTTCCTAACATCCAATAACCATACAGGTCAGTACATTATACATAAATAATATCAATAAAGACACTTTTGAGGTTTTTTAGTGTCACCATGTTTTGTCTTAAAATGAGATCATACTAAACATTATTTTTGTGGTTTAATTACTCAGTGATACTTATCTGCAGTGGTGAGATGGTATAGCTCTAATTCCCTCCTTTAAATTCCTTTAAATAAGTATACAGCACAGAACAATTTTTCACTTAATAGGCACGCACTTTGTCTTTTTTTCCTTGAAATGCATTAATTTTAAGTTCAATGAGTGTATTCTGAAGCCCAGAACTATTGAATTTTTACTAAAAGGAAATGTCTGTGTGTCTGTGTTTTATGTGCATTTGAAAATTTAAAGAGGTTTTCAGAATTACTTTTAAAATATGTAACATTTCATAATTCTAGTAAGAGTAAATAAGAGTACCTTTCATTCTGTATTTCTGAGAACATAATGTTATAGCTTTTGTTTATGACTCCAGAGTGATGTGATATAAAACAATACCTTACTATTTTAATTTCCATATTCTAGACTGCTTGCAACTCTGAGCATCATTTTATATACTTTTAGAGTCTGTATTTGTTCTTCTGTAAATGCATAACCTTCTATCATTTTTCACTTTTTTCTTTTCTTTGTCATCTGTAAGTCTTTGTAGTATAAATATAAATCCTTTGTCACTTAGAGTGAAAATATTTTCTTGCTATATTATTGATCGTATTTTTTATCACGTGAAAGTTTTAAATTTAAATATAGCCAAATATTCAAAATATGCAAATATCCTTTCCCACTGGGTAGGATGTCTATTTGCTTTGGTTGTTGTCTCCTTAGCTATGCAGAAGCTTCTGAGTTTAATTAAGTCCCATTTGTTTATTATTGTTGTTGTTGCCATGGCAGTCTTCTTCATGAAGTCTTTCCCTAGGCCGATATCTTCCGGTGTTTTTCCTATGCTTTCTTTCAGTATTGTTTTGATATAGGCTTCAACATGCATACACTTTGAAGACATTATGCTAAGTAAAATGAGCCAGACATAAAGAACAAATAGTATTTGATTTTACTTATACAAGCTATCTACAAAAGTCGTATTCATAGACTGAAGTAGACAGAAGTAGAATGGTGGTGACCAGGGCCAAGGGGGAAGGAGGATAAGGAGTTATTGGTAATAGGGACAGAGTTTTAGTTCTGGATGATGAAAAAGTTCCCAAGGTGGATGGTGGTGATAGGTGCACAACAATGCAAATGTACTCACTGCCACTGAACTGTACAGTTAAAAATAATTAAAATGGTACTTTTATGTTATGTATATTTTACCACAAGATAAAAGAAAACAAAAAATAAATAAGTAAATATAGAGATGGAGATAAATATATAAGTAAATCTAATTTGTTATTTGCCATTTTCACTCTAATTTTCTGATGAGTATGCAGTGAGATTCTCCAGAAAGTATGTGTTGGGTGACCCCGAAATAGTGAGTGGAGAAGCAGATAAGAGAATCCAGTGGTTTTCTAAGGCAGACATTAAAGACATTTTCTTTTCTTTCTTTCTTTTCTTTTTTTTTTTTTTTTTTTGAGACAGAGCCTCAAGCTGTCACCCTGGATAGAGTGCCATGGCATCACAGCTCACAGCAACCTCCAATTCCTGGGCTCAAGCAAGTCTCCTGCCTCTGCCTCCCAAGTAGCTGGGACTACAG